>PVJH01009907.1:0-76382 GCA_004026705.1 Nesogale talazaci | reverse complement strand
CAAAGAAAGGAGAGAGAAAATTGCAATAGCAAGAATAAGGGATGAAAGAGGGGATATCACAACTGATCCTAATGAAATCAAAAGAATAGTCACTCAGTACTATAAAGATCTTTACTCCAATGAACTCAACAACTTGGAAGACATGGACAAATTCTTGGAAAAGCAATCTCTTCCTAGATTGTCTCCAATGGACGTCAAGAATCTTAAAAGATTCATAGCAATAGAAGAAATAGACAAAGTTATCAAGGGACTACCAACAAAGAAATCACCTGGACCAGATATCTGGCTACACAGGAGAATTCTACCAAGCATTCAGGGAAGAACTGACACCAACCCTACACAAGCTCTTCCGAAGCATAGAAAAAGATGGCAAACTCCCAAACTCCTTCTAAGAAGCCAGTATAACACTGGTACCCAAACCAGGGAAGGATCCCACAAGAATTGAGAATTAAAGACCAATATCCCTAATGAATATTGATGCAAAAATCCTTAATAAAATACTGGCCAACAGAAAACAAAAGTATATAAAACAAATAATTCATCCTGACCAAGTGGAGTTCATACCTGGAATGCAGGGGTGGTTCAACATACGAAAGACAATTAATATCATTCACCATATTGACAGGAAAAAATATAAGAATAATATGGTTATATCCATAGATGCCAAAAAAGCATTTGACAATATTCAACATCAATTCATGTTTAAGACACTCAAGAAGAGGGGAATAGAAGGAAAATTCCTCAAGACAATACAAGCTATATGTGAAAAACCAACAGCCAATGTGATAGTCAATGGAGAAAAAACAAACACAATCCCACTGAAAAAGGGGACCAGACAAGGATGTCCATTGTCCCCTCTATTGTTCAATATCGTACTGGAGGTTTTAGCTAACAGCATAAGGCAAAGAAAAGACATAGAAGGTATACTACTGGGGAAGGAAGAGGTGAAATTATCATTATTTGCAGATGATATGATTATATATATATATATATATATATATATATGGAAAACCCCAAAAGCTCCACAAAGGGATTACTGGAAACAATAGAAGAGTATGGCAGAGTGGCAAGATACAAGATCAACAATCAGAAGTCAATTGGTCTGCTGTTCACATCAGATAAGACCACAGAAGAGGATATAAAAAAAAGAGGGACCCTTTACAATAGCCAAGTATAAATTGAAATATCTAGGGATATACCTGACAAAAAGAACAAAAGATCTATATGAGGAAAATTACAGAACACTATTACAAGAAACCAAGAATGACTTCAAGAAATGGAAAAATATCCCATGCTCGTGGATCAGAAGACTCAATGTAGTCAAGATGACAGTTCTACCCAAGGCAATATATAAGTTTAATACAATACCGATACAAGTACCATCCTCCTTCTTCAAAGAAATGGAAAAAATGATTTCTAACTTCAAATGGAGAGGGAAGAAGCCCAGAATTAGTAGAGAACTCCTCAAGAAGAAGGACATCATGGGAGGGCTTGCCCTACCTGACTTTCACACATACTATCTAGCCACAGTGGTCAAAACAGCATGGTATTGGCATAATGACAGGTACTCAGACCAATGGAAAAGAACCGAAAATCCAGAAATAAAAACACAAGCATACAGACAACTGATCTTTGATAAGGGCCCCAAAAGTATCAAATGGGAAACAGATGCCCTTTTCAACAAGTGGTGCTGGAAAAAATGGATATCTACCTGTAGAAAAATGAAGCAAGACCTTTACCTCACTCCATGCACTAGAATAAATTCCAAGTGGATTACAGACCTTGAAGTAAAACCCCAAACTATTAGGGCCATCAATGAGGGAATTGGGAACAATCTGAGAACACTGGCACAAGGACTACATAGGCTAACAGAAATAGAGAGAGACACAAACACAGAGGAGGCTCAAATAGACAAATGGGATATATTAAAGATTAAACACCTGTTCACATCGAAAGAATTCACCAAGAGAGTAATAAGAGAGCAGACAGACTGGGAAAACATCTTTGGCAATGACAAATCAGATAAAAGCCTTATTACTAAAATCTACAATACCCTGATAGCTTCCAAAAAGAGCAAAACTAACTGCCCACTGAGGAGATGGCCAGAGGAATTAAACAGAAGTTTCACAGAGGCAGAAATCAGAGAGGCCAATATATATATATGAGAAAATGCTCCCGATCATTGGCCATAAGAGAAATGCAAATCAAAACAACAATGAGATACCACCTAACACCCTCAAGGATAGCCCAATTCAAAAAGTTAGAAAGTAACAAATGCTGGAGAGGCTGTGGGGAGATAGGTCGCTTATCCACTGCTGGTGGACCTGCAGGTATGTACAGCCACTATGGAGATCAATTTGGAGATACCTAAAACAGATGGCAATTGAACTACCATCGATCCAGCAATTCCCCTGCTGGGCATATACCCAGAAGAGACAAGCAACAATCCACAACCAGAGATCTGTGCTCCAATGTTCATCGCAGCACAGTCACAATTGCAAGGAGTTGGAAGCAGTCCATATTCCCATCAACTGATGAATGGATTAAAAAGCTGTGGTATATACATACAATGGAGTACTATGGGAAGAACTGGAGGAAATTATGCTAAGTGAAGTTAGCCAAGCGCAAAAGGACATGTACAATATGAATCCGCTGAGGTAAGCATATTAATAATTTTAAAATTGGAAAAGGGCATCGGGAAAAAATACCCTATAGAGAAAATCCTGGGAGAAGGCCCAGGTAATATGGCAGGAGCCAGATCAAATCTAAGGCTACATATGGTAGCTATCAAGGGGCATGGGAGGCAGATGGCGATGTGTAGAAAGGGAAGGGGGCACTAAACCATCAAAGGGGAGCATATTGTTTATATCGCCACAGGGAAAGAGGGACCAATCTTAAACCCGGAGACTCCGCATGTGAATGCAGCATGACAGCATGGAGTGGAGAACCAGTGGAGGGACCTGAGAACACAACCCCAACCCGAACTATAGGGGCAGCCACCTCTCTACCAGAGGAAGTTGCCTTGGAGGTCAGTACTGAAGCTGAAGCTTGGGGAGTGAGATATGCCTGACCAGAGCACATGAGAACAAATGAAAGGGGAGGAAGAGAGAATGACGTGCATCCTGGCCCACCGAGCCTTCAGGACAATAATTCTACTCAGAACAGCTACTGCACAAAGAGGACTGCACGGCCAGTCCCATTAAGAAATACGGCTACCCTCACAGACCCAAGGCTTATCGGGGCCAGGAAGAAGAAGCGGGGTCAAGATTATACCCTGTCGGACACGACCACACCAATGCAAAGCACTAAGAATGTGCAACAGAGCATAGAGTCACAGGTGGTGTGCCAAGGATATACTTTGGGGCCAGGGTATTGGCACCCCATCCAAATGAACCAGAGGTCACTCTAGGAGGTCAACTACAGACCTTGAACTTTATACAGGTTCTTATATTGTTATTATTCTTATTATTCTGTTACATATTGTATAGTACATTGAGGGGGGTTCTTGTTGTTGTTATCATTGTTTTATTTGCTTCAGTTGCTCCATTTTAGGAGACCTTTCTTAACATATTGCTACCTCTACAGGTCTATGTAGACAAGATAGACTGGACAAAGAGGTTGAAGGCGAAAATTACAGGACTGATGGCTCCAGGGTAGGGGACATTGAAGAGGGGGAGGAGGGGGAAAGGTGGTGATGTCGACCAGCCCAGGGAAAAGGGAATAACAATTGATACAATGTCAGGGACAAGGTGGGTGAGAGAAGGCCAATAGCGATTGATTAAGACTAATGTAACAGAGAAAAAATACTGAAACCCAAATGGAGAGTGAGCATGATAGTGGGACAAGAGGGAAGCAAATGGAAATAGAGGAAGGAACTGGGGGATAATGAACATTTATAGAGGTTCAAAGACAGGTATATCCATAGGGGCATATATTTATAAGTGAGAATGGGGAAAGAGATTAATGTGTATACTTATAGGGTTAGCAGTAGGACAAAAGCTGGGCATTGGACCTCCACTCAAGTATCTTCTCGGTTCAAGAACACTTTGTTCTATTAAATTGGCATTCCAAGATGCTCACCTTTCCGACATGATCACTGGAGACAAATGTGTGCATAAGCAAAGGTGATGAAGAATGCTGATGGTGCCCGGCTATCAAAAGATGGAGTGTCTGGGGACTTAAAGGCTTGAAAGTAAACAAGTAGCCATCTAGCTCAGAAGCAACAAAGCCCACATGGAAGAAGCACACTAGCTTGTGGAATCATGAGGTATCAAAGGGATGAGATATCAGGCTTCAAGAACTCAAAAGCACAACTCTGTATGCTCACTTTCCTGATATGATCCCTGAGGACAAATGTGTGCATAAGCAAATGTGGTGAAGAAAGCTCATGGTGCCCGGCTACCAAAAGATATAGCGTCTGGGGACTTAAAGGCTTGAGTAAACAAGCGGCCATTCAGCTCAGAACCAACAAAGCCCACACGGAAGAAGCACACCAGCCTGTGTGACCATGAGGTGGTGAAGGGATCCGGTGTCAGGCATCAATGAGCTAAAATTATATTATTATTAATGAGGGGGAGTACAGATTGGGGACCCAAAGTCCATCAATAGGTGAGGTGACATCCTTTTGCAGAGGGGTTACAAGGAGGAGATGAGTCAGTTAAGATACAGGGTAGGAGCTATGAAATATGCAACCTTCCTCTAGTTCCCATGCTGCCTCCCACCCACTATCATGACCCCAATTCTACCACATAAATCCAGCCAAACCAGGAGATGTACAGTGCAGTAGGAAACATGGAAAACTTAGGTTAGATGATCCATCAAGACTAGTAATAGGAGTGGTAATACCAAGAGGGTGGAGAGATGAAGGAATAGAAAGGGAGAACCAACTTCAGGCGTCTACACGTGGCCTCCTCTCTGGGACACGGACAACAGGGAAGTGAGTGTTGGGACACATTGTATAGTGTACAAGATGAAAAAATAATTTGTAAATTACTAAGGGTTCAAGGGGAAGGAGGCAGGAAGGGTAATATAGGGAGTTGATAATGGGGGCCTGGAGGGAGGGAGAATGTTTTGAGAGTGATGATGGCAATGGGTGTGTAAAAGTGGCCTGCATACAACTGATGTTGTTAGGCATTGTGATGGGAGTTGTATGGGCCCCCCAATAAAATGATTCATTAAATAAAGGGGGGAGGGGAAAGGGGAGGTGTGTGCAAATGTGCTTGATACAAATGATGTACTGAATGTGGTAGTAGCTATAAGAGCCCCCAATAAAATTATTTAAAAAAAAAAACAGAAAGACAAACTCAACTGCTGTTGAGTCAGCTCTAATGACTAGTGACTCATAGGCCAGGGGAGAACTGTATCTATGAGTTTCTAAGGCTGTACATCTTTACTGAAGCAGACAGCCTCAACTTTTCCCCCACTGAGTGCCTGAGAGTCTGGAACTGCTGACCTACCAGCCCAACTAACTAACCCACTTCACCGTCAGGGCTCCCTAAATCGTGGCTTAGAGAAGTTAGCTAACACAAAATTCCATAAACCCATCATATGACCCAAGTTCTGTTGATAAAGGGCCTCTGTGCTCTGTTTTAGAAGCCCTCGTGGTGTAACAGTTACACACAGGGCTGAAATCCGCAAGGTCCTCAGTTAAAAACCCCCAGGTGCTCTGGAGGAGAAAGGACTTTCTACTCCTGGTAAACAGAGCCTCAGAAACTTACGGAGGCAGTCCTACCCTGCCTTAGAGGCTTACCCTAAGTGTGAGTCAGCATTGACTTGATGGCAATGAGTTTGCTGTATATCTATGTATAGAGTATGAGAACTAACCACGACGGACCTCAGGGCAGTGGGTTTTTCTCACCTGTTATAACATTCTCCAAAGTGTGTTCTCCCAGATTCCAGTCATGTTAGATCAACCCCAAACCTATTAATATAGCCAAAGCAATCTTGTCAAGTATAAGTGAATGAAGCCAAGCATATTAATTACTTACTAAAAATCACTGAAAATGAAACTGTTGCCTCAAAAGCCCACATTCCTTAGTAGCTCTTCAGCTTCTCCATCCCCTGCTTCATCTATTGCACCCTTCCATGCACCTCAGACTCTAACCTCTTAAAAGCACCTCAGAAACCACCATCTTCCAGAGGACCTGGTCCCATCCTCAGTGGCTCCCTAGTGAGCTCACCAGAGGAGCTGCTATAGCACCAGCTGCGGTTCATTATACTCTGCAAGAAATGAGAGCATTATCGTATGACATTCATGCTCATTTTTATAAATAATTCATCCTTTTTTGTGAGAAAGTAAAATAGCCTGGAGCTAGAACATTTGAAACGAATACTGGTGCCTTATTCATAAAATAATAATGTAGTGGTTTGCCAGCCGGTTAGTGAAAGTCCTGAAGCTAAAATACACTGAGTTCTCAGACTATTTTTAGCCTGGAAAGGCCACCCAGGCTATTTTCTCAGCAGTTCACACTTGCTAAAGCCACTGTTGTGCTTTCCTTGAAAAGCGGTTTTCCTGCTTCAGTTACAGCCACACAGGGTAGCCTCAAAGATAAGTTGGCAAATCTTTATATTTATGAAACACAAACCCCTAGTACACATATTTTACTGGACAAGAATGAATTATAAATAAAGGATAATAGAGTCTGTGGTCAGCTATGGCCACGGAAAATGGGCCATGGAAAGTGAACTCTGACATCAGCCTCTTTCCCAAATCAGACAGGGAGTTTCTCCTGCAGAGCAGTAACCTCTTCAGAGATAGATTGAAATGTTTCTGAACAGTGATGATGGATGAAGTCATTTTAGCCTCCATGTCATTAAGTCTCCTCACAAACTCACAAACTCACAGCCATCCATGCCACTCACAGTGACCTCCAGGACCAGGCAGGGAGCTTCTGAGACTATAACTCTTTGTGGCAATCGAAAGTCCCATCTTCCTCCCAAGAAAAGGCTGATGATTTTGAACTTATTTTCATATTGCTGGTGATTTTTTTCTTTCTTACTATTCATTTCTACTTTTATCTTTATTCTATTATTATTTTCTTTCTGTTTCATTTTGTTTTTTATTGTTTCTGTTTGTATTTCATTGCTTTGACTGTCCCAGTTTATGGAACACAGAAGAAGTGGATACATAGAAACAATAACTGATTTTATGGTGTATTGGGGATGGGGTGGGGAAGAAAGATTGGGGAGCAAGTAATAAATGTGGGAGGGGGAGGAACGGATTATGATGATGTGAATACAACATTTTTAAAAAGTGACTTAACTATGGAATTTTATATCAAGAACCTTTTTTTGCTGTTGTTTTACTATCTTTCCCAGAACATGTACCCAATGCCATAGACTTTTGATTTCTTGACTACATCTTCCATGAGCACTGATTATAGCTTCAAGTAAAATGAAATATGTGAGAATGTCAATCTTCTCTTTATTCATCACCATGTTGCTTACTAGTCCAGTGGCAAGGATTTTTGTTTTATGTGGAGGTGTAATCCATATTGAAGGCTATATAGTCTTTAATCTTCATCAATAAGTGCTTCAACACCTCTGCACTTTCCTTGAGTCAAGTTATGTCATCTACATATTGCAGGTTGTCAATGAATCTCCCTCAAATCCTGACACTGTGTTCTTCTTCATATAGTCCAGCTTCTCAGATTTCATGCTCTACAAACAATTGAATAAACATGGTGAAAAAACACGACCTGAACACTCACCTTTCCTCATTTTAAAGCACAGAGGAACTCCTTAGTCTTTTCAAATGACTACTTCTTGGTCTATGAACAGGTCATGCAGAAGCTGAAATTAAGTGTTCTGTAATTCCCATTCTTCCAAAATCCATAATTTGTGATGAACCACACAGTCAAATTCTGACACGCAGCAACCCCACTGGACAGAGGACAGCTGTCCCACAGGGTTTCCTGGGCTGAAATCTGAGGGGAACAGATGGCGAGGTCTTTCCCCCATAGGTTCTGCATAGGCTCTCATTGTCCACCTTTTAGCTGGCAGCCCAGTGCTCAACCACAATGTCAAAAGGACTCCTTGAGTAAAATGAATATTGTCTCATTTATTATTCATTCTAAGTATCCTCCAGAGGACTTCGCAACCAGTTACGAAAAGAATTGTCATCCCCAAGTTACTTTAACACTCGTGCTTAGATTCTAAGATTCACGCTTTGGGCAGCACAGTCCTGATTTTAAGCAATTTTTCCCATGTCCCGTGGCATTTTATAAAAAGTCCCAATTTTTGGAAAAAATTCAGACAAGCTAGGAAATGCGGGAGAATGGGAAGGAATATACCCCCTCTACACCCCCTCTACCCCCCCGACCCCCACCCCCCACCCCCGTGCTCAACGGTATCCCACTTTACCAATGTTAAAATCTGGTCACTTTAGAAAGATCTAAAGGTCATTGAGGTTCCTGTCATCATTCCATATTGAACATTTAGAAATAGAGGCCAGAGGTTAGCCAACTTGCTCAGGGTTGAACCCCAGGTTGTGCAGGGGCCTTCTCTACCCCGACAAGCCACTCCTCTACTGGCCTCCTTTGAATCTGGCTAGTATTGTTCAGCAATGGAAACAGCAGGCTATTGCCAAAGAAAAATATTTCTATGATAGTTTCTCAAGTGTCCCCCAGGAGATCCCAACAAGAGCCAGTGATGACATAATGTTGGCTTTCGTGCTACAGCAAAAAGTGCCACCCACAGGGAAACTCGTTATAGATTTCAACAGGACACAAATTAGCTCTGGGACTTCACTAGAACACTGTATGCGGACCAAGTGAGGAGGAGCCTCAAACTCTGTGCTAGGAGCACACTCTGTCCGCAGCTGCTTTTGTAGACTGGGATTTTGTTTCCACTAGGCACATAAAAGTTGATGCACTCAGGAGCAAATATCAGCTGGGCAGAATGAGGTATTGTTCCTGATTTCTTTCCCCAAAAAACTTGAAGGTGGAGAAAGAGGCAATGATCATTGTAAAATAAATTATGATTGTGCGCTCTCACACCACCACACAGCCTACTGGATGAAACATGCCAGCTGTGGTGTCTTCGTGTCTCAGAGTCTGCACTTCCCCTTGGAAGTGACCCACCCCATGCCCAGAAGAATTCCCATCGACTTCCAGTTCTTCCCACAACTGGCATCTTCACCTACCCAGTGAAGGTTCAAATACCATTTTACATTGGCTTGAATTCATATTCTTAATCCCCAGGCACAGTGCAGGAATTGAGGAGATCAGGTTACATGCACATATTTGAAGTCAGAAGGTCTATGTTTGAATCTTGTCTCTGCCATAGCTTTGAATTTTCTCATCTGTAACATGGTCTTACAAAAAACAACTAACCCAAGAGACCACGATTAAAATTAAGTAAGATAGCAACAGCCACAGTACCTGGTACAAAGAAAGCATTGTTACAAATCGTGTTGCTCCATTCCATTGAATTGATAACACCTCACAACAACTCTATGGATAGAATAGAACTGCCCCAGGGTGTGCTAGACTGAAACACTTGTCGGAAGATGCCAGCAGGCTGTTTCTCAAACCATTAAGCTTTTGATTAAGAGCCAAGTATATTTAACCACTGCCCACTGCCTTCAAAATGAGATGATATTCTTTTCTATCTTGTCTCACAGATCAAGGATCTTTGGTGATAGCATTGGCTGGCTCACTGCCAAGTCAACAATTTGAAACCACCAGCCTCTTTGTGGGAGAAATATGAGACTTTCTCTGTTCCTGAAGATTTACAGCCTTGGAAATCCCCAGGGACAATTCTACTCTGTCCTTTAGGGTCATTATGAATCAGAATTGGCTGGGTGGCAGTGAGATTTTTAGTTTTGTCTCATCTATGTTATAAGGTTCTCCAAAGTTTGTTCTCCCAGATTCTAGTCTATGTGTCAGACTGAGCCTAATCCTCTAAATAGAACCAAAGCAATCTTTTCATGTATCAAATCAAGCAAATGACTCCTTACTAAAAATCCTTTAAAGTGAAACTTTTGCCTCAAGAGCCCAAATTCCTTAGTAGATCCTCACTTCTTCCACAGCTTCATCCACTCTCACCATTCCATTCACTTAAATGTCACTCTTTTTTAAAGTATCTGTTTATTTTTTAAATAGTTGTGTTAACATATACTTCATATATAATACAATCTAATTATTTAATCATATTAAAAAGAGTTGCACAATCATCACCACAATCAATTTCAAAACCCTGTGCTTGTTGTTGCTAGCTCCTTCTTTCCTATGCTATGTCCCTATATAATGATTCATTCGGTTTCTGTCTCTATAGATTTACCATCCTAGATTTCATATATACAAAGTCATACAAGACACAAACAGGAAGCAAACAAATGATAAAAAATGAGTAGACAAAACAAAAAAGCCATAATAGAAAAAAAGAATAAAATATTAAACACTGAAACTTTAAAATGGGTCAAAAGGAAGATCGAGTGATACAATATTACATTATATCCTACCTTTATCTATCACAGTTGACTTTAGAGTGCTCTCTGTCTGATAGCAAGACTATTTGCCTCTCTGGACAGTAATCAGAGGAGATTCACTAGATCAGTGGTTCTCAACCTTCCTAATGCTGCAACTCTTTAATACAGTTCCTCATGTTGTGGAGACTCCCCCACACACCATAAAATTATTTTCATTGTTACTTCATAACTTTAATTTTGCTACTTTTATGAATTGGGCAACCACTGTGAAGAGTCATTTGATCCCTAAAGGGGTTGAGACCCACAGGCTGAGAACTGCTGTGCTAGAAACCCTGCAAATGATGTGGGGGTTTCCATTGTCATCCAAAATATTCTGTAAACCAGGTGTTCATAATTTAAGCTCTGATATCATTCCCTCATTCAAATTTTGATTTTATTATTTATAATTCTTGGACCACAAGGCTGGTGTGCTTCTTTTATGTGGGCTTAGTTGACACCTCAGTTAAATTGCTGCTTGTTTAAAGACCAGCCTTTAAGATCCCAGACACTGTTGTTTCTGATAGCCCCAGGCACCATTTGCTTTCTTTACCATACTTTGCTTCAGCACCAATATCTTCAGTGATCTCTTCATGAGGATGAGCACCAAGTAGCATAGTAACAATTACAGTTCTTAGATGGGAGCTATAATTAAGTGGCAACAAATCCATTCATTTATCTATTGTTTATCTAGGTCTCTGGTTCACTCTAGAGACATTATTATCATTTTACCTGGAGAACAGTATAAATAACAACCCTAGACAAAAGGCAATTCTATTAATAGTGTAATTAAGCCAATAATAAAGAACTTTTAAGTATTGAGAAAAAGAAATTATACAAGTATAATCAGGTTTCAGGCCACAATACATAAATTGTTGATTTGTACAGATCAAAATATGAAGTGGCTAGACACTGTTTCCATGAAAAAAATGGGGCTAGTGATAGGACAAAACTTCCAATAGCTCATAAGTGCAGCCTCATGCCCAGCAGACATGTCCTAAGAAAGCAAGGAAGGCATTCAAATCGTAAATATATGGTGGTCCCAGACCACCACCATTCAGTGAGCACCCTCAAAGCACAGGATTTAAACCAAAGTCTAATGACTACCAATTCCATAACCTTGGGATAGTAGTCATCTGCTTCTTCTCACACTACAATGGTTCAGCCAGGTTCAAGGGAGTGTGTCAGTTCCTTCAGTCTACTACAGGTAAGTTTGAGGTAATGCCCAATTTCCTTAGTAGGGTTTCCACACTGAATCCTTCAGGGAATAGGAACTCTGATCTTTCTGCTACAGAAAGGCTGGTGGTTTTGAACTGCAGGACTTGCAGTTAGTAGTCCATTGGTACAATCCACTACGCCACCAGGGCTCCTTCACATTGAATCCTTCTCGTGCGGCCTATGAAGGATTTCATGTGCCTTGAAGATAGAGTCTAAATTCCCAGTAGTCTGTAGGACAGGGGTTAGAATACCGAGAGCTAGATAGAAACTAAGTTATAAGTGTCCAATTAGGAACATAATACCAGGCATATTCTCCCCTTAGGTTCTAAATAAAATTATTGCTAAGGGTTTTCTTAAACAACTTCTATATCTTTCCTGCAAGCCTTTGCCTGAGTCTCGATGGTTCTACCAGAAATGGTCTTCCTTGATCTCCCCTTCTGCATCTTGACTGACGATAAACTCCTTATTCTCCACATAAGACATAAAATATGTAGTTCTTTATGAAGCTCTTAACCCACAGCTGCACTCTGGCCCCTTCAAACTTACCCCTGCCCAGATTTAGCCTTTATTGCAGCATGAGTGACCCATCGTCTGGGCCTGCCCAGGGAGCAGTGTCCCTGAGATGCTGGACTAACAGTGTGTAAGCTGAAATTATTCTGGACAATCATGTACATTGTTTTGGAATGATTTATCTTTCTGCTGAGATTAGTGGAACATTTATTTGGGTGCATTATCATACCCCCAACACTGAGCAGGATGTCAGGCATATATGTGATTCTTGCTCAAGCAAGAACTTCTTGCTGCATGCATGAGCTGGAAAAGCACAGTGCAATAGAAGACCTAAAGTCATGGTTCCTTTCCTGCAGTGCCTCTTGCTATATGACTCTGGGCACATGATTCCATTTAGATTAGGTACACACATTAGTTTGTTCCCCCTTAAATGGTTTTAAGGAGCCCTGGTGGTACAAATTAGTTGATTAACTGGTAGCCCAAAGACTGGTGTTGGGATGCAACCAGTAAAAAAGACCTGGCAATCTGCTCCCATAAAAATTACAGCCTAGAAAATGAGGGCAATGGAACCAATTTCAATAGTGCACACAGACTCCAAAGACCTGGCTCGATAATACAGGTCTAACTTCATTGCAGCTTTTGCAAGACTTAAATAGATTTCATTGACCAAACAGCTCATTCTGCCTGATTTCCAAACATCTGGCCATGGGTTTGCAGCGTGAAAAACGATTGACGCACACCGTGGGCTATGTAAATGAAGTGATACCGGCCAAGTTTTGTAAATGAGGTGTAGCTGGCTGAGCCTGTCGTCCAATCACATTATAGGATTTTACCATCCAATCATTACAGGATTTTAGCTGTTATTATGGAGAAGTTGGAAGTATTCTGATAGGCTGTGTTTCAGGGTTTTAAAGTGGAAGGATAGCAGGTGAGCTGCCCTGGGGTCTTATTGCCTCAAGACTGGAGTTCTTTCCAGGAGTCATGGAAGTGCAGGACACCCAGCAGCTTCTGCCTAACTCAAGACTGGGATACCCCAGGAGACTTGGAAGCATGTTCCAGCTATCTAAGCATGCCGGATACCCAGAGGCTTCAAGACCACTTCGGGAGACACAGCAGCATCCTGCACTTTCTATGCCTCTTTCCCAGATCCACAGGTCCTGTCAAGAATGCTCCCACAACTGCTATGAGTCAAATTCACTGCAAAGATTCAACTACAACAAATGAAAAGTCAGATTTCTTAATCTCAGTGGTCTTCATTTTCACAATTGAGATCATAGTATCCATTTTCTAGGGATAATGTAAGAATGAAAGTCATATAAAATGTTAACAGAACAACTAGCATTTAACAAGCTTTCAATAAGTATCAAGTGCTAAGATTATTGTATGATTATTATCATAATTCATAAAATTGTCACAGTATAGTCAATGAGAGTTGTGTCCCTTTCCTTTATTAGATAGTGTATATAGATGTTTTGGGGGGGAGGGCCTCACTGCCCTCTGGTGGGAGTGGGAGGCCCAGCCTTGCTCCTGGAGAGCTGCTCCTGGATTTGAACCTCCAAGCCAGTGGGCCGCAGTCCCGCACTCAACCACTATGCCACCAGGGCTCAGCCCTATAGATGGTCTTTTTTTGGGGGGAGAGGGGCATCACTGCCCTCAGATGGTGGGAGTAGGAGGCCCAGCCTTTGCTCCGTGGAGCTGGAATCGAACCTCCATCCCAGTGGGCCGCAGTCCCGCGCACAACCACTACGCCAACAGGGCTATAGATGGTTTTAAATGTAATTTTACCCTAGCAAAGTCTTCCCCTAGGTCCATGGTCCATAACCTTGTCTTCACCATTAGAATCCCCTGGAGAACCTTTACAAACACTGACGCTCAACCTCAGACCAATTAAATCAAACCTCTGGTGGTGGATTCATGCATCAGCATTTTAAGACCTCCCTTGGTAATTCTAATAGGCAACTGGGGTTGGCAACCTCAACTTCGGGCACTGGGTTAGTTGCTCTTAACCCTTAAATTGCTGCACAGAATCAGTCCAGTCATTTTTCCCTAATCTGACTGCTATCCACACAGCCCTTGATTTCCAGGATCCTGATTAATGTGGGTTCAGGACTAGACATGGAGGATTCTAGGTCGACCTAGAGATAATTGGAGGTTCACCTTTCCTCTTAACCTTTCCTGGCCCACACCCAAGTTCCTACAAAACCACGTACCCTAGATCTTCTTTCTAGTAAAGTCTTGATAACTTCACAGGAATTTGGAGGAATTGAACATCTGTGTCTTTTCTAAGAGGACCAAAATCAAACCCAACCCAAACTGTTGCCATTAAGTTGATTCTGATTCCTAATAAGCCATGTGCTAAAGAGTATGTGGTAGTTAGATTTTGTATCATTTTTTACTTGTATGAAAGTATAACAATAGAGTCCAACTTGTCTATCATTTCACAGCCTGATGATGTCTCCTTGGGGTGCTGGCTTTTATTTTTGTTTTTGTTTGTTTTTTTTGTGGGGGGGGGGGCATCACTTTCCTCAGGTGGTGGAAGTAGGAGGCTCAGCCTTTGCTCCGTGGAGCTGGAATCGAACCTCCATCCCAGTGGGCCACCGTCCCGTGCACAACCACTACGCCACCGGGGCTCAGCCCGCTGGCCTTTTTTATATAGAGATTTTACTGGGGCCTCTTACAGGTCTTATAACATTCAATACATCATTTGTATTAAGCATATTTGTGCACATGTTGCCACATTCATTTCCAAACGTTTTCTACTTGAGCCCTGGGCATAAGCTCCTCCTTCCCCCTTTCCTCTAGTTTTTTTTAATTCCAGCTCCCTATATTTCCCTTCCCCCCCTTCCTCCCCCATGAACCCCTAATAATTTACATTATAAGGGAGAAACCAAGAACTTCCTCACTCTCTGCCTTCCTGCTGGCTGGGCCTTCGATCTACGTGATTCTGCACCCACCAGACTGTGGTCTTCCTGCTTCCCTCTTTAGCTTTCTCCATCATTGGCCTGCAGACTTTGCTTGGACTGGGCTGGGAGGCCTTCTTGGTATAAGTTTACCTCTTGCTAGAAAGTGTTTTCCTATTCATAGATGTGTGTCACTGATTTTATTTCTCCAGACAGTCCAGCTAACACAGAGTAGGTCTGAGATCCATCAGATTTTCTTGCTTCTTTATGGAAGCAAATCACCAAGTTTTTGTGCTTGGGGATTTTTTGGTTGTTGTTTTTAAAGCTACCATGGTGGATTCAAACTACCAAATTTCAGGTTTGGAGCCAGGAAGAAAGCATTTGTGCCTCTTAGGGAATCCCTCTAAGGAGATACCAGGATTTATATTCGTCTGGTGCCATGAATATGTCCTCAAATAATTGTTTAGTCTGCATCTTTATTTCACTGATAATTTAAGTATGACTACTCTACATCATTTAGCTGCTCATGGTAAATCTGTATGAATGTGTTAAAAAGAAACAGTAGACATAGATATTTGAAGTAGTTCAAATAAGGGAACAAGAGGAGAGTTAAGTCTTTCCATGGTTAAAGGTGTTAGAGCAAAACAGGTTTGAAATGATCAGCAAGTATCCCTTAGTTTCAAATTATCTGCACAATCAAATGCAATTTTTAACCCTATCTTTGTATTTAATAGTTAGCAGCATTCATTAGCAGCAAATAGTACATATGCTTTTACAGTTTTTCTGTTCTTCATTCCAAAAACAAATGTGTGAGAAACCTCACTTAACATCCATTTTAATGAGGATGTGAGGTAAACTTTATCTTGAAGTGAACATGAAAGGTTTAACAGATTTACCAAGTGACATCTGATTAAAATTGGGAATTGGGGATTGTTTACTGGCCACTCTAATAGCACTTCAGTCATGTGCAGGGTCTGATTGTCCAGCATTATCAAATACAGTCTTGGTGTTATTAATGCCATCTATGCCTCATTTAAAAAGAAGACACTGACTTTGCATAGGTATTGTTAAAGTCAAAATGCAGAAACAGATTCTAGAACTAGACCCAAGGCAACATCTTTCCATTATGAAACCAGCAATCATCATTTATTTTCATTAGTGCCTCATAAAAATACTGTTTATTTAGATCATATGCTCATAGACTTTCTTTTGCTTTAAATTTGCAGATATAGGGTTGTTCATTTTGCAAGTGCCCAAGAGTTATAAGCATAAAGAACTTATACCTGATTTTATCTTTTGTACCTAGGAGATAATAAAAATAATTTAAATTGTCATTTTGTCAGTCCTTGATTACCTTTTCTCTTAAATTGTCTAGAAACACTTGTTCTGGTTGTGTCTCAAAATCAGCTGAGTTGCTATCAGAAGTGCACGTCTCTGAGTGCTGACCCTCATGAACCACCGGTGACAAACAATGATTTATGGTTTCTTTATGTCTGCTTTGTGATTTGTGATTGTTGAGCTGTGTGCCCACTTGGTATACCTGTGCAAAGTCCTGAATAGAGTTCAGCCTTTCAATCAGGACACAGCCTAATGACATTTCCTTGAGAATGTGGCCTATTTATATGAATATTGAACTCTTTCTTACTGCTCTTCTCCTTCCTGGTTACTTGGATTTAAGCTATGATTTGGCCATTTGCTGATTGTATAACGTGGGGGAAATGAGTTCACCAGTATGGGCCTCAGTTTCTTTATCCCCAAGATTAGGGTCCTGAGCCCCCAGTTACACCATTCCTTCACCATTCTTGAAGTGATCATCTTGCTTGACTCTACAATCAATCTTCATGAAGGCAGCAGTCAAGGAATTCAATGACTTGTTGCATTGGATACATCTGCTGCACAAGATCTCTTTAAAGTGTTAAAGATCAAGGATGTCACTCTAAACACTAAAGTGCACCTCACCAACACCATAGTGTTTCCAATCCCTCATATGCATTTGAAAATAGGACATGGATAAGAAAAACTGACTGAAGAAAACCAATGCATTTGAATTGTGGTATTGGCAAAAAAAAAAAAAACATGAAAAGTGCTATGGACTTCCCAAAGAACAAAGAGATCTATTGTGGAAGAAATATGATGGCAAAACTTCATCTTACAGACATTAGCAATGTTATCAAGAGAGATCAGTCCCTGGAAAAGGACATCATGCTTGGTGAAGTAGAAAGTTACTAGAAAGAGGCAGATGATCTAGAAGATGGAATGTCACAGTGGCTGAAACATAACACTTGAGATGATGCCACAGGACTGGATGGTGTTTCATTTTGCTGTACATATATGGCCACTGCGAGCCAAAACTGATGTGGTGGCATCTAACAATTACAAGAAGAAGTTTTCATAACTTTGTCCCCTGTGTGGACCACATTTATGAATATATTTACATCAAAGATAAAAAATATACATAGACAATACAGTCATATATGTCTCATATATATACCTATGTATATGTCCCTGGTTACACTTTTACTCTGCATCCTATTCAAACTGTGTATTTCTTCAAGCATCTAAGCCATCATAATGACTGCTAGATTGTATATTTGTCTCTGCTGCATTTAGCTTTGACAAGCCTCACAATGTCTTCTGCTGACTCCATCATCTCGTGTCATCCTCCCTCTTATGCATTGCATTCTCCTTCACCCAAGTTAGCACTTGTCCACCCCAAACTTCCCCTCCCTCCCTTTGACTCCCAATCCTGATAACCAGACAAGAAGTTTTCTTCTAATGTGGAAATCTTTTCTCGCCTTTTTATAATGGTGATCTCAAACAATATTTGCTCTTTTGTGATTGACTACATTCACTACACCTAATGTCCTCCGGGTCTATCTATGTTATGAAGTTATTTAGAGATTACTCAATATTCTTTAGCTTTGCTGCATTCCACTTAGTATATATACTAAGTATATATACCATTCTTTGCACCTGTACCCATTTAAGTTACTAGGTTTTTTTGTTTGTTTGCTTGTTTTACTATTGTGAATAGTGCTGCAATGATCATAGGTGTGCCTCTATTCATGTCATGGTTCTTATTTCTCTAAGCTATGTATATAAAATAGAAAGACCACTAGTTAATATGGTATTTCTATTCCCTGTTCTTTTGAAGAGGAGCCTGACTGCTTTCCACAGTGGTTGTGCCATTTTACAGTCCCAGCAACAGGGTACGAAGGTTCCAGTCTCTCCATGCCTCTCCAGCTTTTGTTGTTTCTTATTTATCTGAACTTTGCCATTAATGCTAGGATATTGTTATTTTGACTTGAAGCTCTCTAATGAATACTGATCACAAGCATATCTTCATATGTTTGTTGACCACCTGGATGTCTTCTCTGGACATGTCTGTTCATGTTTTCTGCTGACTTTTAAATTGACTTATTTAGTTTTTCCCTGTTGAAACATTGAAGCTTTCAATATACTCTAAAGATTAGTATGCTGTTTGACAATTGCAATTTTTCAGTTTGTGGGTTCTCTTTTAACTCTTTTGATGAAATCTTCCAATATACATGTGTATAATTTATAAGATACTCCAGTCATCATTTTGTTTTCTGTTTTCATGCATTTTTCATTATTTTTGATGGAATATTTATTAGCATATATTAAGAACATAATTTGTTCCTAATTTTTCATGGATGATCTTTAGAGTTTGGGGTTTTACATTTTGGTCTTTGATACATCTTGAGCTCATTTTTCTATATAGTATGAGATATAGGTCATGTTTCATTCTCTGCAAACAGATACTTAAAGAGACTATTAAGTCTTTCCCTTGTAAATGGACTAACTTCTCTGGATACTCAATTCTGTTCCATTGGTGGTTGTTTCTAAAGATGTATCATTATGATAGCTGTGTAGTAAGTTTTGAGATCAGGAAATGAGAGGTCTCCAACTTTTTTTATTTTTGGTGGCAATACTTTGCTTATCTGGGATCCCGTTTCTTTTTTTTTTCTTTCTCTTCCTTTTCCATACAAAGCATATGATTAGTATTTCAATGTCTTTAAAGAATGATGTTGGAATCTGGATGGAGATTGATTTGTGTGGTACTGATATTGTTGCATATTCATGAGCATGGTATATTCTTCCTTTCATGTAGCCACTTTTGGTTTCCTGCAGTAGTGTTTTATTATTTTTTTCAAATCATTTTATTGGGGGCTCACACATTGTTTCTCACAATACATAATTACATATATTGTGCCACGCTTCTTTGCATGCCTGCTGCTGTCATCATTCTCTGAACCTCCACCTTTCCACCCAAGCCCTGACATCAGCCTCCTATCTCTTCCCCTCCATATTGCTCCCCACTCCCCCATCAACCCTCAGTACTCTATAAATTATTATTGTTTTGTCATAACTTACACTGCCCAATGTCTCCCCTCACCCTCTCCCCCAATGTCTGTCCCCCCAGTAGGAGGTTATGTGCAGGTCCCCGAAGTTGACCCCCCCTCTCTACTCCACTTTTCCTCCACCCATTCAGTAGCTCCCCTGCTACTACTGGCTCCAAGGAGTTCATCTGTCATATTTTGTAATTTTTAGTCTTTTTTAACAAGTCTTTTGTTTATCTGGTTAGGTTTATTTCTAAGTAGTTATCTTTTGGGAGACTATTATAAATTGTATTGCTTTATGATTTCCATTTTAGAATTTTCTTTATTAATATAAAGGAATCCAACTGACTTGTATATTGATCTTTGTACCCTGCTGCTGTGGTGAATCGATCAGTTAATTTTGAAAATATTTGTGGATAAATGTTAGTGATTTTCTATGGCTGGAATCATATCACCTACTACAAGAGATTTTATTTTTCTTTGCCTTTTTTAATATCTTTAGGTTCCCTTTCTTGCCTATGACCCTTCCTAAGAGGAGCAGCGATAAAGAATAGCTTTGTCTGGTTCCCATTCAGCAAGGGGAATGCTTTCAGTTTCTGTACATTGAAAGTAATGTTAGCAATTAATTTTGCATAACTCACTGCCACTGAATCTATGAGGAGGTACTCCCCAAAATTTGAATTTTATCTTTCGAAACTATGTGCTTAATTTTTTTCTGAAGATCATTTTATTGGTGGCTCTTATAATTCTTATAACAATCCATATCTGCATATTTTTAATGTTATTATTTTCTAAGCATCTACTTTCTATTTTAGCCCTTGATATCAGCTCTTTCTCCCTACCCCTACCCCCTTCTGGCCCCTTAATAAATTGTAATTTATCATTATTTTCATATCTTGCACCATCTGCTGTTTCCCTTCCCCCATGGTTTCTGTTGTTCATCTCCCAGGGCATTAATGTGTCCATCATGATGAATGGTTCGGTTCCGCCTTCCTCCTCTCCTCTTCCCACCTTCTCCCTGCCCTCCTGGTATCGGTATTCCCATTCTTATTCCTGAGGTATCTATATGACCTGGATTCCATGTGTCTTGAGCTCTTAGCTGCACCAGTGTATATGATCTGGTCTAACTAGAACTGAAAGGCAGGTCTGGGGTCATGATAATGGGGAGTAAAAACTCTCAAGGAACCAGAAGACTATTGTGTGCTTCATGTGGTTGACTCATCCTTTCCTTGTGATTCTTCTGTAAGGGGACTACAGATGGGTTTGGGGGTCTCTGTTCCAACCTCCTTCATTCTCAACAATATGTTTCTCTCTCTCTCTCTCTCTCTCTCTCTCTCTCTCTTTCTCTCTCTTTGTTTTGGGTCTTTTTATGCCTGTTACCTGATTCCATCAACACCTCATGAACTCACAGGCTGGTGGGCTTCTTCCGTGTGGGCTTGTTGCTTCTCAGCTTGATGACTGCATGTTTAACTTCAAGCTTTTAAAAGCCCAGACAATATATCTCTTAATAAGGGGCCATCACCAGGTTTCTTCACCACATTTTCTTGTGTGTACATTTTGTCTTCAGTGATAGTGTTGGAAGGAGGGGCATTACAGAATGCCAGGTTCTTACAACAAATTGTTCTTGCATTGTAGGGAGGACTTGAGCAGAGGCTGAAAGTACACTGCCTCAATGTGTTTTCATATAAATATATGTACCCAGGCCAATACCTCTTTTTTTAAGAATTAATATATTTGCATATGTATAGACCTATGTGTATACCTCTAGCCATAGATTTGCTCCCTAGACCCATCCTCTGTTTCCTTTTACCTTCCTCTTGTCCCACCATTACTCATGCACTTCTGCCTCTTAATAATTCCTCTCAGCTATATTGCTGTTGTTTCAACCCCCTCAGGATCTCTACATCCTCATTGTTGTTTCTTTTAATTCCCTAGTTGTTCCCCTGTCTATGGTGTTATTTTCTCACCACTTTCTTACCCCATTTCTTCTCCCTTCAAGTCCCTCCGGAACCGTTGGTCCCACTGCTTTCTGATCAATCTTGCTTCCCATGCCTATCTTATATAGGTAGGCAAACCACCAATAATGGACAAAACAAAAAGAAATAAAAGATTGACTAAAAAGGGAAAAAAGTAATAACTAGCAAAAACAAAAAAAGCATCCATAATTCCAGTCCTGTTTGATGACCTTTATGACTCACCATTGGTCCTGGGGGTTTCTGGGAACTGCCCCTCCTAGAGGGAAATCTATTTGGAGGGCTTTGTGGCCTGACTTTGCTCCTGTTACTGATCTGTTGTGTTCTCTTTGGAGTTCGCCCCACTGTGGAGGATTCAGACCAGACTCAGTCCCTGCCATGTGTTCCCAATATTGTCCTCTGTCGTGGTTTGCTCCAGTGAGGGAACATCATGTTTCAGGCTGTTGTTGGCCTTAAAGTCCTCTCTGTGCCTTAGCAGCTCCATGCAGGGATGTCATCCTCAGGGCTTGGTATACCAATATGGGGTCTAGATTCTCACTGTCTTATTCCTTCTTGGTTTGCTTCCCCATGGGTTTAGCAAACTGGCTCCTCTCCACAACCTGTAGATTTAGTGTTGTCCTCTTTAGCATATACTTCTAGGGTCAGTTTGCCTCTGATTGGATCTGGCCCTGTGGACCTTTCTGTTCATGAGTTGCTCCGTGTTGTTGTATTGCTTTCAAGGTTTGGTGTATTGTTGTGGGGGTCTGCAATCACATTTCCATAACTCTGGAGACAAAAACAATACCCACCCCTTGGGTGGGTTAGTGACCTGCTCCCTGAGTGCCATCGTCTCCCTCTTTTTTTCCACCTTCTCTCCCTCCACCCCACCCCTTTCCCCTTCTTTGTGTTGAAAGGACATCTACATCCTTGGGTTGGGCCTGTCCAGTGTCTGTACCTCAACCCATATAATGTGAGATAAGTGGCTTTCTTCTATATGTACTCTGCTGATTATACTTACTTCAGTGGACTCATGTTGTACTTGTCCTTTTGTGGTTGCCTAACTTCGCTTAGAATTTCCTGCAACTCTTCCCATGAAATGATGTGCTTCATATGATCATCAGTGCTTTTTCGTGATACACAGTACTCCATTGTGTGTATGTGCCAGAGTTTTCTAATCCACTCCTCTATCTAGGGGAACTTAAATTTTTTCCAGTTCTTTGCAATTGTAAATTGTGCCACAATAAACAGTGGGGTGTAGATGACTGGATGTGGTCTGTTTCTTACCTCTTGTGAATATATGCCCAGTAGAGAGATTGCTGGGTCATACGGTAGCTCAATTTCTATTAGCTTTAAATATCGCCAAATCACTTTCCACCATGATTCTATGTATCCACATGACCACCAGCAGTGGAGAATTCCTATCTCACCACGCCTCTTTCAACATTTGTTGCTCTCTGATTTTCTGACATGAGCTAACCTCCAAGATATCTTGGTGGTATCTTGTGGTTGTTTTAATTTGCATTTCTCTGATGGCTAATGATCAGGAGTATTTTCTCATATGTTTATAGGAAATTCAGATAGCTTCCCTAGTGAAACTTCTATTCAGGTCTTTTGCCCACTTTGTCAAAGGGTTAACTGTTTTCTTCTTTTTGCAAGCTAGGAAGGTATTGTAAATTTTGGTAAAAGGCCCTTTGTCTGTTACACCATTGCTAAAAATCCTCTCCCAGTCTGTGGGTTCTCCAGGTACTGTCTTCATGGAATCTGCTGATGTACACAGGTATTTTATCCTAAGTATATCCTGCTTGTCCATTTCAGCTTCACCTGTGTGTGAACACTTCCCTACTGATGTTAGCCTACATATTCCCAGCACCAAGGTTCTTGATTTTGTCCTGATTCCTTTGTTGATGATCCTGATAGTCTGAGGTTTTACTTCTAGGTCTGTGATCCACCTTGAGTTTGTTCTTGTGTATAGGGTGAGATAAGGGACTCATTACATTTTTCAACAGGTGGATATCCATTTTTTTCCAACATCATTTGTTAAAGAGGACATCCACCTCCCACTTGATGATTTTGAAGCCCTTGTTGAAGATTCATTATCTATATGCTAATGGTTTTATTTCTCAGTTTTTGGTGCTTTTCCACTGGTCTAAGTATCTGTCATTATTCCAGTACCATGCTTTTTTGACCACTGTAGCTATATCGTAGTAGGTTCTAAAGTCAGGTAAAGCAAGTCCTCCCACTTTGTCCTTGTTCTTGGGGTGTTGTCTGCTAATTCTGAGCCTCTTCCCTCTCCATATGAAATTGGTGGTTAATTCTTATAATTCCTTGACAAAGATTGTTGCTATATGATAGCATTAAACTTATGTAGTGCCTTAGGTAAGATTGACATCTTTGCTATATTGAGTCTATCTACAAGTGGGGGATATTTTTCCATTCACGTGGGTCACTTTTAGTTTCCTTTCATAGGGTTCTGTAATTTTTCTTGTATATGTCTTTTGTTTTGCTTTTTTGTTGTTGTTAAATATATCCCTAGATATTTCAGTTTGTTCTTGGCTATTATGAAGGGTACTGTCTTCTTGATCTCCTCTTCCATGGTTGTGTCTGATGTATATAGCAAACCAATATTGTTGATATTGTTGATATCCTGCCACTCTTCCATATTCCTGTATTGCTGCCAGTAATCCTGTTGTGGAGCTCTGGGGACTTTAAATGTATAGAATCGTGTCATCCACAAGTAGTGATAGTTTAACCTCCTTCTCTCCAAGCTGGTAATGCCCTTCCACTGCTTTATGTTGTTAGCTAGGACCTCCAATCCAATGCTGAATAGAAGTGGGGACAGGTGGTATTCTTGTCTGGTTCCCGTTGTCAGTGCAATTGTTTTCATATTTGTTCCATTGACTATAATGTTGGCTGTTGGCTTTTTGTAGATAGCTTGTATAAACTTGAGGAATTTTCCTATCATACCTATCTTCTAGAGTGTATTAATAAGGCACGGTTATTGGATGTTGTCAAATGTTTTTTCTGCATCTATCGCTATTGTCATGTGATGCTTATCAATGTGGCGGATAATGTTGATCACCTTGTGTATGTTGAACCATCCCTGGAATGAATGCCACCTGATCGTGATGGTTGATATATTTTAAATATCTTTGTATTCTATTGGCCAATATTTTGTCAAGGAATTTTGCTTGTTCATTAGAGATATTGGTCTCTATTTTTGTGGGATCCTTGCCCTGCTTGGGTATCAAAGTTGTTCTGATTTTATAGAACGAGTTTGGGACTTTGCAGCGTTTGTTTTGCTCTGGAATAATTTTTGGAAAATTGGTGTCTGCTTTTCCCTGAATGCATGGTAGAATTCTCCAGTGAAGTCCTCTGGCCTGGGAGTTTTTTCATTATTAGTTTCTTGATAACCATATGTGTTTATTCTTTTCCTTTGGGCCTGTTGAGGTTCTTGACTTCTGTCTTGAATAATATAGGAATGGATTGTTTTTCTGAGTATTTGTTCATTTAGACAATATCCAACACCAATTCTTGAGTGTTTAAGACACTCAAGAAGACAGGAATGGAAGGAAAATTCCTCAGGACAGTACAAGCTATATATGAAAAACCCACAGACAACGTTGGTAGTCAATAGAGAAAATATTCACACAATCCCATTGAAAAGGGGTACCAGAGAAGGATGCCCCTTGTACCCACTCTTATTGAACATCATACTGGATGTTTTAGCTAACAAGATAAGGCTAAGAAAAGGCATCAAAAGTATTTGCCTGGGCTGAGCCCCAGTGGCGTAGTGGTTGTGCGCGGGACTGCGGCCCACTGGGATGGAGGTTCAATTCCAGCTCCCAGGAGCAAAGGCTGAGCCTCCTACTCCCACCACCTGAGGGCAGTGATGTCAAAAAAAAAAGTATTTGCCTGAAGAAGGAAGAGGTGAAACTATCGTTATTTGAAGATGATATGATTTTATATATGGAAAATACCAAAAGCTCCACTGGAAGCAATAGAGGAATATGGCAGAGTGGCAAAAAACAACCAGTAGTCTATTGGACTGGTATACACTTCAGATAAGACCACAGAAGTGGAGATAAAAAGGCGGTATCTTTCACAATAGCCAAGCATAAATTGAAATATCTAGAGATATACCTGACTAAAAGAACTAAAGATCTATGTGAGGAAAACTACAGAACAAGAAACCAAGAGTGACTTCAACAAATGGAAGAATATCCCATGCTTATGAAATGGAAAACTCAATATAATAAAAATAACATTTCTGTCCAAGGTACTATATAAGTTTAATGCAATGCCTATACAAGTAACCTCATCTTTCTTCAAAGAAATGGAAAAATTGTTTAACAATTTCATTTGGAGGAGAGAGAAAGTCCCAATATAGACTACTAATCTCTGATAAGTGCCAAAAAAATCAAATAGGAAGCAGATGCCCTCTTCAACCAATGGTGCTGGAAAAATGGACATCCGCCTGCAGAAAAATGAAGAAAGACCCTTATCTCACTCATGCACAAGAATAAACTCAAGGTGCATCATAGACCCCAAGGTAAAACCACAATCTAATAGAGTCGTCAGTGAAGGAATTGGGACCAATCTGAGAATTTTTGCACAGAGAATACAAAGCCTATAAGAAATAGGGAAGGACACAAACAAAAAGGAGGCACAAATAGAAAAGAAGGATATACCAAAGATAAAACGCATGTATACATCGAAAGAATTCACCAAGAGAGTAATAAGAGAGCCCACACACTAGGAAAGCATCTTTAGCAATGACACATCGACAAAGGCCTTATTACTAAAATCTGTAGTACTCTGCCAGCTTCCAAAAAGAAAAAAATAATTGCTCACTGAAGAGTGGGGCAAAGGACCTAAACAGAAGTTTCACTAGGGAGGAAATCCACATAGCCAATGAACATATGATAAAATGTTCCCAATCATTAGTCATAAGAGAAATGCAAATTAAAACAACAATGAGATACCACCTAACACACTCAAAGATAGCCATGTTCAAGAAATCAGAATGCAACAAGTGTTAGAAGGGCTGTGGGGGATAATAAGTGATCCAAAATTAATGGCAAGGAGGGCAATGTAACTGAGAGAAATTACTGAAACCAAATGAAGACTGAACATGATAGTGAAACAAGAGGAAAGTAAAAGAAAATAGAGGAAAAAAGTAAGAGGCAAAGGGCATTTATAGAGGTCTAAATACAGGCATGTACATATGCAAATATATTTATATATAATGATGGGGAAATAGATCTATGTGAATATATTTATAGGTTTAGTATTAAGGTGGCATATGGACATTGGGTCTCTACTCAAGTACTCACTCAATGCAAGAACACTTTTTTCATATCATTTAGTGCTTTGTCTCAGTGTGGTAGAGTCAGAATGGGTGCAATCTGGACCCTGGGTCTCCAGTGTTGACCCCGTAGGGTATGGGTCAATGAGGGTTGTTATGTTTCATAGTGGGGCCGACCATATGGTCCTCTCTGTGGCTGTTCTGAGTGGGGATATCGTCCTTAAGGCTTGGTGGGCTAGGATGTGCTCCACTCTCTCTTCCTCCCCCTTCATTTGCTCTCATGTGCTCTGGTCAGACATGTCCCTTTCCTCAAGCTGCAGCCTCAGTGCTGTCCTCCAAATAAATTCTTCTGAAGGGAGGGGCATCTATCTACATGGTTGGGATTGGGACTGGACTCCCAGACCCCTCCACCAGCTCCCTGCTCCATGCTGTCATGCTGCATTCACATCCTGGAATACCGGGTTTAAGTCTAGTCCCTCTTTCCTTAAGGAGATATAAACAATGAAAATAATTTTATGGTTGTTGTGTCACCACAACATGAGGAACTATGTTAAAGAGTCACAGCATTAGGAAGGTTGAGAACCACTGAATTAGAGTGACAGTGTCTGGCTATCAAAGGATATAGCATCTGGGGTCTTAAAGGCTTGAAGTTAAATAAGCAGCTATCTAGCAGAGAAGCAACTGGCCCACATATGGAAGAAGCACACCAGTCTGTGAGATCATGAGGTGTTGACAGGATCAGATAATAGGCACCAGAAGATCCAAAACAAATAAACAGAACAAAAAATAAAAACATATTGATCAGAATGAGGGCAGTTGAAACAGAAACCTAAAACCCATCTGTAGACAATAGGACATACCCTCAGAGAAGAATCACAGGGAGAGAATGAGTCAACCAGGGTGCCATATAGTCCTGATGAAACATAATTTTCCTCTGGTTCTTTGAGGCTTCCTCAACCTCCACGATCATGACCCAGTCTATCTTTCAGTTCTGGCTAGTCTGGAGCATGAACAATGGTACGGATTAGAGCTCATGATACATGGAATCCAGGTGATATAAACCCCTCAGGAGTAGAAATGGGAGCAGTGATACCAAGGGCGGGGAGAGAAAGGCGGAAATCGATCAATGATTGACACATAATCCACCCCCAAACCCACCCAGGAGGATGAACAACAGAAACATGAGTCAAGGGAGACAGAGATTGGTGTAAAACAAACAATAATAATGCAAAAGCTATTAAGGGGTCACCAGGATGTCAGGGAGGAGGGAGGAACAAAAGAGGAACTGACACCAAGGGCTCAAATAGAAAGTAAATGTTTAGAAAATGATGATGGTAGCATATGTACAAATATACTTGAAACAATTAAGGCATGGAATGTTATGAGTTGTGTGGTAAATATATAAAGTTACATAATTTATTGTCTGTTTGAGACTTAAGAGTGAAGGAGTAGAGTATAGCCTGTCAATCAGGTTTCAGCATGCTGACCTCATTTGGAAGCATAAGGTGATAAATAGCTCACTGGAGGTAAGGCACACATTAGACACTCCCTGGGAGACATTCTTATTGAGAAACCACATGGAGACAGGCTAATGGCAGCCAGAACCTCAGAGCTAGAGGAGCCACTTGGAGACCCACACCAGTGCTGAGATGCTTCTACCACCACTGGATCCACAAGACTTTCTACCCAATGGACTTTGATCTTCCTATATTTGATGTCATAGCATGGCTGCATGAGCCTGAATAGGAATTTATGGACTACTATCAACAGATGGAGTAATATTGGACGTATGGACTTGATCTAAACTGGGTTGATATGTTTTCTCACTATACAATTGCTCTTTTGTATAAAACTCTCTTATACACATATGAGTGTCTAAGAATTTATTTCTCTGGTCTGTTTGAACTAACACAAGTTGCAAGATCCCCCCAATAAAATTGTTTTTTTTAAAAAACCTCTTTATTGTGTTGAAAGACAGGTATAAAGGTGTGTCTGACCCAAGACACCGTATTTTCAATCACCTTGTGAAATGCATGTGAAAGCTGGACATTGAATAAGGAAAATCAAAGAAAATTTGATGCATTTGAATTATACTTGAATTATAGTACTAGTGAGCAATTTTGGAAGTACCATTGACTGCCAAGAGTCTAAACCACTCTATCTTGGAAGAAGCATAGATAGAATGCTACTTAGAAGCAAGTTGATGAGACTTTATCTCATATAGTTTAGACATGTTAGAAGAGACCAATCTCTGGAGAAGGACATCATGCTTGGTAAAGTAGAGGGGCAGCAAAAAGGAAGAAGACCCTTGACAGAAAAGCTTAATATAGTGCATACAAAAATTGAATCAAACACAAAAATAATTATGAAGACTGGGTGGTGTCTCATTCTGTTGTAGATAGGATGGTTATGTTATACTTAGGAACCAACTAGATGGCACTTAACAATAACAACAATCTAAACCACAAAGCTCTCTAGAGTGCATTTCATGAACTTTGAATATGTTATCAGAAGAAACCAGTCCCTGGGAAGAACATCATGCTTGGCAAAGTGGAGGGAAATCATGAAGAAGAAGGGCCTTGAAGAGCTGGATTATCGGAATGGCTGGAACGATGGGTTTAAACTTAAGAACAACTGTGAAGGTGGTTCAAGTCCAGATGGTGACTCATTCTTTTGTATAAGAGTCACTATGAGTTGGAACCTACATAGAGGGACCTAACAATAACATGTTAGCAAAATATTGAATGATGCAAGAAGCCTCAAGGGATGAATGAAATCCACAAAGTCACTGTACCAAAAATAACTGATCAACATTCAAATATATCAAGAGGTAGTATGGGACCAAGAGCTAACTAGTAGTTACCCTATTGGACAGAACTGCCCTATGGTTTCCAGTGTTATAAACAATTATAGAAGCAGAATGCCACATCTGTCTTCAGTGGAGCAGCTGGTAATTTAGAATTGCGGACCTTTCAGTTACCAGATGAACATTTTCTGCTAAGGATTCCTGTACCACCAGGAATACTTTGGCACATCATGCTATTGTTAGATGCCTTTGAGTCAGGTATGACTTATAGTGATCCTATGTACAATGGAACAAGATACTGCCTGGTCCTGCACTGTGGTCATGATTGTTCTTGTGGTTGAGTCCATTGTAGCAGCCACTGTGCCAACCCATCTTGCAGAGGACCTTCCTCTTTTTCACTGTCCCTCTACCTAGCTTGATATCCTCCTCCTGGAAGTGGTCTCTCCTGATAACATGTCCAAAGTTTGTGAGTTGAAGTCTTTTCATCCTTGATTCTGGGGGCCATTCTGTCTTTACTTCTTTTTTTTCTTGTCCGGGGCTGGGGGGCATCACTGCTCTGGGAGTAGGAGTGGTAGGAGTAGGAGGCCCAGCCCCACTGCTGGAATTGAACCTCCGTCCCAGTGGGCCGCAGTCCCGCACACAACCACTATGCCACTGGGGCTCAGCCCCTTTACTTCTTCCAAAACAGATTTGTTTGTTCTCTTGGCAGTCCATGGTGTTTTCAATAGTCTTCACCAGCACTAGAATTCAAATGCTTTGATTCTTCTTTTATCTTCTTTATTCAGTGTCCAACTTTCATCTGCATATGAGGTGGTTGCAAGTTGTGGTAGTCATGTATTCAAAATGTCAAATTTCATGATTGAGATGAAGGGGTGGAGTCTAGCCTGTTAATCTGGAGATAGCCATTGAGTAGCCAATGAGGCCTCTGTGTGGGCATGGCTTTCTCCTGAGAGTTCTGGGAAATCGCGCGGTATTTCCCTGGTGGAGATGAGAAGCCATCTCCCCAGTTGTTGGGAGTCAGTCTCCAAGACGACAAACTACAGACAAGACAAGATGGCAGCATCTGAGGAGCGAAAGGAGCCTGAGGAGAAGCCACACGGCCTTATCCTGATGAAACCAGACCTCTGAAACTGGAGAAGCCACATGGAGACCCCTGCCAGTTCTGAGTTGCTTCTACCACCACTGGATGTTTTTGATGGTCCCTGAGCCCTGGAAGCGAGGAGCCAGGGGGAGACCCCCACCAGTGCTGGGACTCTGCACCCACTGGTTTGTGACTTTGTGAGTAGGAAGGAGACTTTATAGTCTGATATCGGGCATATGGGCTAATATTGGACTTATGACTTTGAACTGGACTGGGTTGGGGTGCTTTCCCAATGTCCCATTCCTCTTTAACATAAACCTTACACTTATATCCACATGTTTGTTTATGACTGTTTCTCTAGTCTACCTGGACTAACACAATAGTGCTATGATTTGAGTCAGGTGCACCTGAGTCCTCAAAGTAATATTATAGGCTCGCAATAAGTGCTGGTTCCTTCTGTTCCCTCCACTTCTCACTATTTCACAGCCCTGTGAAAGAATAAAAGTAACTAATAACAGTTCACTTTAAGGCCCTAGTCACTGTTAACAACTTTCCCTCCTGTATCCTCAGGAGAAATTACCACAGAGGGCAATGCTTAAACCAAAGAGCTGGATCTCTAATATGTGAGATTCCTGTACTACAGTTAGTAAAAAAAAAAAAAAATTGTCATTGAGAAGATCCCAGCTCCTGGCAACCCTACATGTTACAGATGGGAATCACCTTCCCAAGGGCTTTCAAAGCTGGATCCTCTAGGGCGCAAATATCCAGGCCTTTCTTCTAAGGTGTGTCTGAGTGGGTTCACACTTCCAACCATCTGATTAGCAGTTGAACACTAAAAGGCCCAGGGTGTCTACGGCAAAACTGATTTCAGGAAACCTCAGATCTACCCACCAGCCCATGCTCTTCGGGGAGGCAGTCTGGGTTTGTTTCCATCTCCATTCTTCTAAACTGAACATATTGGAGTAAAAATTACTCCACCTCTCCTCCAGTACTCTTGTACTCTGCAAACAGCAGGCATTGGCAAAGACATGGCCAAGTCCAAGAAGGACACACCACACAATCCAGAAAATGGCACAGAAAAGGCATCAAGAAGTCCTGATCACAATGATATGAATCTCTTAATGGGAATGGACTCTAAGTTCCTGAGGAACATGTGCTCTGCCAAGAACCACAACAAGAGGATCTGGAGTAAATGTAGGCAGTCAAAAAGAGTAAGACCTGTGGATGCTTATGTTGAAGCTTTCAAGGCTCTTAAAGCAAAGGAAGTCAAGGCTAAGACCCCAGTGTATGTCAACTGTAAGCTCAATTGTCTGGCCTATACACTGCCTATCCCAAACTTAAGCAAGTGGTCTCTAACCTGTATTACCAAGAGTCTGCGGCTCTGTCAGCCAAAGGCCAAGACCAATGCTCAAAGTAAGGTTGATGCTACAGCCAGTGTCTCTACTCAAGTTCAAACTCCCAAAGTCTCCCAGTCTCCCACAAAGTAGAGTTTTCCATCTGAGGACAAGAGGAACAGGCACAACTCCTAAGCTGTCACCTACATAGGCTGGGCCTCTGTGCTATTTGTACAAATAAACCTGAAGCAGGGGGAAAAAAAAGTACCTCCTGCTATCTTATCCCAAGAATCAGAGAACTCCAGGCTGAACCTTGACCTTAAAAGAAAGTCAAAGTGAAATACTGATGTCTTCAGCTTTGCTTTTCCACTTAGCAGGGAAGGTTTTCATTTATGGCCACATTACATGACAACCTCTACCACTTCTGCCTCTCTTGATCTTTAGCCATTCCAAGCAATATACGAACTTGTAATTCAAAACCATTTTCCAGTTGACTTAATTTCTGGGAACCACTCAATTTTCCCATGACTCACCACCCAAAAAATCTAAGGTCTAGCAATTGACTTGGAGTCTGTGTCACCTGACAGCTGTTCAAAGTTGAAGGAGAAAAGGAAGAAGATTCTATCGTCATTTATAATAAATGCTCCTGGTCCATCTCCTAGGAGCTATTGAAGTGAAAAGTAATCAGTTAGTGGAGCTCCTGGCAACAGGTTGGACCCAGTAAATCAAAGTTGAGATAAGCTATGAGCTAATGGAACCTTTCACCATCTGAATAAAACCCAGAAACTCAAGGTACACATCTTTGTCTAGTATATTCTACCTGTCCATCGCTAAGCTAGAATAAACTGTGAAGGAATGATTCTAAGACTCCCACTTTCAATATTTTAATAATCTCAAGAGGAATATAGTTCTACAGTTCCCTAAAGTCTCCTGAGAACCAAATAATAGCCACTGCCATTGCATTAATTCTCACTCATCCAAACTCTTTGGGATACACAGAAACTGATCTTTTTGGGGGGGGTTGGGGGGGAAATCACTGCCCGGGTGGGAGTAGGTAGCCCATCCTTGCTTCTGGAGACCTGCTGCTAGTTTTGAACTGTCAATTCTGTGGGCCGCAGTCCCGCACACAACCACTACGCCACTGGGGCTCAGCCAAAACTGATACTTAGGATTTGAAACTGCAAACTTTTTTTTCTTCTTTAACTATTTTTATTATTAATGCTTATTTAAAGCCCACATAATACAAAATATATATAAATATACAGTGAAATATCATAATCTGTACCTTCCCCAAATTCCAGTCTATTTTCCAAAGTTAACCAACTACTTTTTTTATTTATTTTTTTCATGTTTAATCATTTTATTGGGGGTTCATACATCATTTCTCATAATACATAAATACATATATTGTGCCACGCATCTTCACATGCCTATAGCTGTTATCACTCTCTGAACCTCCACCTTTCCATCCAAGCCTCTGACCTCAGCCTCCCATCCCTTCCCCTCCATCCTGGCTCCCCACTCCCCACCAACTCTCAATACTCCATAATTTATTGTTTTGTCATAACTTACACTGTTCAATGTCTCCCCTTGCCCTCTCCCCCAGTGTCTATCCCTTCAGTAGGGGGTTATAGGTAGATCCCTGAAGTTGGCTCCCCCTCTCCACCCCACCTTCCCTCCAGCAGCTTCATTCCCACTACTGGTCCCATGGGGTTCATCTGTCCTGGGTTCCGGGAATTTCCATTTCTCATCTCCACAGTAGTGTAAAACTGGGACCATGACAGTTGGAGGGAGGACGCCTTCAGGGACTAGAGGAAAGTTCTATACTTCATTGCCACCTCACTGAGCCTCACTAGCCTGTCTCCTCCCAAAGACTCCCCTGTGCGAAAGTGTCCAATTACCCACAGGTGGGCCTTGGGTCCCCACTCTGCTTTCCCACCATTCGTAGTGACGTGGTTCTTGTTCTTTGATGTTTGATATCTGCTCCTTTCAGCACCCCCGTGATCACACATGCTAGTGTGTTTCTTCCATGTGGGCTTTACTGCTTCTGGGCTAGATGTCCATCCATTCACCCTCAAGGCTTCACGATCATTTGGTAGTTGGGTGCCATCAGACTTCTCCTCTCGGACTGTGTCTGCTCTCTTCTGTCTTCCATGATCTTGTCGCGAGAGCAGGCACACAGTAATATGGCTTTTGTTCATTCATGCCTGATATCTGGGTCTTTCCACATCTCATGGTCGTGCAGGCTGGTGAGCATCTTTTAAGGTGGGCTTTGTTGTTCCTGGGCCAATTGTTCACAATCAAACTTTTAAGTCCTCAAATGCCACATCTTTTGATAGCCAGGTACCATCAGCCATCTTTACACTCTTGCTCAATCCCCACATGTCCTCAGTGGTTGGCTCATGCGAGATCACTCACAGTGATACAAGTTTTCCTGTTTGATGCCTGAGGCCTAGTCCTTTTGATATCTCGTGGCCACTTCGTACTGAAACTGCAAACTTTGCAGAAGCAGAGAAACTCATCTTTCTCTCAGCACAAACTAGCTAGTGAATTTGAACTGCCAACCTTGTGGTTAGCAGCCTAATGCTTGACCCACTGTGCACCAAACACTCATTTAACAGAACTAGTAAAGAATGTCTGCCTTGAACATTGTGTTCTTTTAAGATCATAATAACAACAACCACTCAAAAAAATTAGCTAAACACCTCTAGGGAGAGTAGCTTACTGGGAGAAGCACAACTCAGGAAAGGAGGGTGAAAATGTGGTACAAATCAAGGAATGCTATCAATATTGCTGACTTGTTCATGTAGATGCCCTAGAACTGGTGTGTTTGTCTATAGATGCTCTCAACAGCTAGATTAAAGTGTTACTACTTTTAATACTTTTTTAAAAAAAAACTCTAACAGAGCAATGCCAAGCAATGCATCTAAATAACAATATAACCACTTGACATCCATTTCTGCCTGGAATAATTTTTCCCACCTTCATCATATGTGTCAATTCCATGAGTCTTTTGGTCCCAATCCATGTGTCACTGCCTTCACAAATCCCTCCCCAACAAGAAACCTTGGCAAGCATTTTTCTGCCTGACCCATCGTGGTAGCAGCTTGTTATTTTGTTGTTAGTTGCCATTGAGTCTGCTCTGACTTATAGTGACCTTATGTGTACAAGACAAAAGGCTGCTGGGTCCTGTGTCATCCTCACAATCATTGACATACTTGAGCCCATTGTTTTAGCCACTTGGGAAACCCCAAACACACATATGCTCCAGCTCAGCCTACCACACTCAGGTACAGGAGCCAACCCTCTCCTTTGCAGATCTCTCACGTTAGAAAGTTCACAGAAGAGATAAGGTGGCTTGTGGAAGTATATTTTTGGAGAGAAAGAAAGCAAAACTCTCCACTTCCTTGCTTCTTTAATATTCTTTGGAACAGATGCCCCTCTGCCTAATATCAAAATAGCTCTGGAGTACTGACAAATTACTGACAAGATCACTGAAAAAGTTATCCAGAGAGAAATTGTCCTTGTACTAGTCAAACCCAGACTTTATTCAGTCATTAATCCTCTCTCCAGCAGGCTCAAATGAGATTCAGCTGCATCTTGGGCACTCCACTACATTTGTATTGCTGGGGAACAATGTCAGAATCATGCAGCACAGAGGTCTAATATCTGTCACAACCCATTCCTGGGCTCATTCTTCTCTCCACTCATGCCAAACCTACTGAGCAAGCAAATGAAGACTTTCAGGCATAAGTGATTGAGTTACTTAATTCAGAAAGGGTTAGAAGCTCACAGAATACATGTGCAGATTTAAATTTAACAAAAGGAGCTGGACAACAGGGAGTAGCTTATCAATCTGAGAACATGGAGGGCAGATATTAAAAATATTAACTTGAGTATGTTTCATGCATCAAGGGCTCTGTCTGAGCTTAGAGTCCTGAAAAGGGCTTTTTAAAAAATAGTGAATGCTGATAGGGCACAGCAGAACTTAGCATAGATGTATGGCACACCCCCCACATAGCCTCTGATACTTGAACACCATGATGAAGCAAAGCCCAAGGGAAACTAATCCATTAGAAATCCTATTACTGAGGTTAACCTCTCTGCCAGTTAAACTATTTGGTTGCAAATCAATGATATTGCCTCTCTTAAGCAAAATGGAAATCCTTGGAAAAGATAAGATGGCTCCTAGGATACAAGTTGCTGTTGTTCTGTTCATTGAAATTGTTTGAGTCAAGATGGTCCGTGTGTGCTAAGAACTGTGCTCCACAAGGTTCTTAGACTTTTTCATACACACCTTACCTGTCTTTTTCATACACACCTTACCTGTCTTTTATTACAGCACACGTCTAGGTGGGTTCTGCCAGTCTTTTGACTAATAGTCAAGTGCTTAACCATTTGCTCTATCTAGGGACACATGGATACATTATAAAGCTGGAAAATCCATCTCAGAAAAGTTGGTACCAGAACCTCTTTAGGAATCTAGGGGCCAGGGGCTAATTTTATCATCAGGACCCCACCAGTGCAATATCCCCAACATTTCCCCAACAAGTGTCACTCCCACTAAGGGTTCAAGGTACTCAGAGTAGTTGATGGCCCAACCTAGGCCACACGGCTGTCCATCCTTTGTCTAGGATTGGGAGGTGGCCAGGATTTTGAGTGGCAGACCCAGGAATTCAGTACTCACTGGGGTGAAAAGGAAGTACACACACACACACACACACACCAAGAAAATCTTGGCAACATTACCAAAGACCAGGGAAGGATGCTGGACCAACAAACACAAACCCTGTTTGTCCCCTCGCAACAAATAACACACAGTGGGAGATAATGGGCCATAGGCTTTCTATAGGGTCTTCCCTAAATAACTGTTTCAAAGACAGAGTCACTTCACCCTCCTGAGTATCAGTATCCTTACTTCCAATAAGAAAATTGAGCTTGATTACAATTTTCAAATTGTAAGCACCTAAGATAATAATAAACTCTATTGCTATGAATATTGACTATCAGCTGGTTGTGAATTGAAATGGTATTCTCAGAAAGCTTTACAAAAGTACCAACTCCAGGTCCTTGTAACAGTGACTTTGCTGCAGGGAAAGGTGTTTAAAGATAATCACTTCAAAAGATAACCAGGCAGCAGAAAAAAGATGCACTGGGTGGGTGATTGGGGCAGAGACAGACATGTGAAAACAGAAATAGAAGTTGGAACTCCAGCTGTTATGTTCTTATTAGACACCATTGAGTCCATTCTGAACTACTGGGACCCTAAGGCATAACAGAAAGAAAAAATACTCACTTCTGCATCACCTTCACAGTTGTTCCTGTGCCTGAGTCCATTGATGCAGCCACTATGACAGTCCATTTCTTGGGGACCTTCCTCATTTTTGCTGCCCCTCCACTTTACCAAGCAGGAGGCCCTTGTCAGGGCCTTGTCTTTGGACAATATGTAAGACAAAGTCTTGTCATCCTGACCTCTAAGAAGCACTCCGATTGTCTTTTCAAGATAGAATCTGAGGCTTTGGAAAATATCATGGCATGATTCAGACACTTCGTAGTCCTAAAAGTAACATCTTGATATCAGAGACAATATCCCTTGTCCCGCATTCTCTTCTGAATCCAACCTGAACCTCAAGCAGCTCCCTGTCAATTCACTGCTGCAGCCTTCTTGGATGATATTCAGCAAAATTTTGCTTGCATGTGATATCATTGATATTGTTCTGTAGTTTGAACATTCTGTTAAGTTACATTTCTTTGAAATGGATTCAAGTATGGATCTTTCTCAATCCTCTGACCAAGGGTTGCAACTAGGGAATGCAAAAAATCACCAGCCATTGCCAGGAGGAGAGAAGTGTGCAACAGCTTCTCTGTCGAGGCCTCAAATGAGCACAGCCAATAGCACCCTGATTTTAGACTCTGTCTGAAGACTTGTGAGACAATAAATTTTTGTGCTTACAAACCCCACATTCAATGGTACTTTATTACAGCATCCCTAGGAAACTAACACAAAATGCAAAGTAATTGTACTTAATTGCAAAGAGTTCTGCGGGTCAGTGAAGTGCTGAGTAGTGACCGTAGGCACTACTCTATCAGTAATATTGTTCTTGTCTGAGAAGTGTGAGTCAACTGCTATTAACAAGAAAATTTGGGATTATTGAAAATTTGGGATAATGGACAACTGTAGTGCTATGGAAGCCACACTCTTAATGAATGCAACAGGAAAGAAGAGAACCTAGAGGGAAAACAATAAGGTAGAACTTGATAAGAATCAGTATACGGTGATTGCAATCCTCCCTCAAGTGGTCAGATTGCCTTATCCCTCTGTCTGACTATTGTGTTTCTCAGCAAAAACAAGACTTCTGCTTCAAAGTTTCCTCTCTTTGCTTTCTTCTTTCTAACTATGATTTTCAGGGTTGCTTGTGTGACCCATTCTACCAAATTTTCACCATAATCTGCTCATTGATAAATATGGCAATCTGCTTCGGCAAAGATTTACAGCTTTGGGAGAAAAATTATTTACAGCTTTAGAAACTCCATGGGACACATTTACTTGGTCCTGTGGAGTAAGTGGAAATCAGTGCAGCAACAATGACCATCAGTTTTAATCTATTCACAAGGTCTCTGTTTGACATAAACAGTTTGCACTTGACTACTAGCAGAAAGGCTGGGAGTTCAAATTCAGGTACCTGGGGAAAAAGCCTTAACCATCTGTTTCCATAAAGACTGTCACCAAGAAAATCCTATGGAATATAATACATGTCTCTCTCCATGAATTTGAACCAACTCAATGGCAGCAGTTTTTTGGTTTGGGGGTTTTGTTATATTTGCTTGTCTTATATCTTCATTATTTTCTTAATCATTTTATTGGGGGCTCATATAACTCTTATTACAACACATTCATCCATCCATGTGTCAAGCACCTTTTTACATTTGTTGCCATCATCATTCTCAAAACATTCTCCTTCTACTTGGGCCCTTGGTATCAGCTCCTCATTTTTTCCTCTCCCTCCCTGCTTCCTCATGAACCCTTGATAATTTATAAATTATTATTATTTTGTCATGTCTTATGCTATCCGATCTCTCCCTTCATCCATTTCCCTGTTGTCCATACCCTGGAGGAGGAGATTATATGACAATCCTTACAAGCGCTCCCCCTTTCTACCCCAACTTCTCTCCACCCTCCCAGTATCACCACTCTCACAACTGGTCCTGAAGGAATCATCTGTCCTGGATTCCCTGTTTTCAGTTCCTATCTGTACCAGTGTACATCCTCTGGTCTAGCTGGATTTGTAAGATAGAATAGGGATCATGATAATTGTGGGAAGGAAGCATTGAAGAACTAGAAGAAAGTTCTATGTTTCATCATTGCTACACTGCAGGGCTGGCTCAACCCTTCTGTAAGGGGATGTCCTGTTACTTACAAATAGGCTTTGCATTCCCAATATGTACTCCCCCACATTTTAATGATTAAAAATTTTTAGTACTTTGATGCCTGGTAAGTGATCCCTTTGACACATCGTGGTCACACAGACTAGAGTACTTAGTGACAAAACAATGCCGGTGCATAAGCAAATGTGGTGAAGAAATCTGTTGGTGCCTGGCTATCACAAGATACAGTGTCTGGAATTTCAAAGGCTTGAAGGTAAACAAGTAGCCATCTAGCTGAAAAGCAACAAAGCCCACATGGAAGAAGCATACCAGTCTGTGTGATGACAAGGTATTGACGGGATCAGGCAGCAGGCATCAAAAATGAAAAACCATATCATTGTAAATGAGGGAGAGTGCAGGGTAGGGACCTAAATCCCAACTGTGAGCACCTGGATATCCCCTTTCAGAAGGGTTGTGGGGAAGAGACAAGCCAGTCAGTGTGCATTGTAGCAACAATGAAGCATACAACTTTCCTCTAGTTCTTCAGTGCTTCCTCCATCCCACTAGTATCATTCCAATTCTGCCTTACAAATCTAGATAAACCAGAGGATATACACTGGTACAAATAGGAACTGGAAACATAGGTAATCCAGGACAGATGAACCCTTCAAGAACAGTGGTGAGAGTAGTGGTATCAGAAAGGTGGTGGGAAGGTAGGATAGAAAAAAGGAATCAATTATAAGGGTCTACAAAGAGCCCACTTCCTGGTGGCTGTATAACAGAAAAGTGAGTGAAGGGACTCATCAGACGGTGTAAGACATTACAAAATAATAATAACTTATAAATTATCAAGGATTCATGAGAAAGGGGGGGGTGTAGGAAGGGAGGGGAGAATCAAAAACCTGATACCAAGGGCTCAAGTAGAAAGAAAATGTTTTGAGAATGATGATGGCAACAAATATACAAATGTGCTTGACCCAATGGATGAATGGATGGATTTTGGTAAGAGTGGTATGAGCACCCAATAAAATGAGTTAGAAAAAAAGGTAAGAGAACTAAGAAAGGGTGGAAAAAGAAGAAAAAGAGAATGGAAGCAGAAGAAAAGGACAAACAGCGAAGAAGTGGTGAAGGGAGGCATCGGATGGTGTAAGATATGACAAAATAATAATAATTAACAAGTTATCCAGGGCTCATGGAGGAAGGGGAGTGGGAGAGAAAAAATAAGGAGTAAATACCAGGAGCTCAAGTAGAAAACAAGTGTTTTGAGAATGATGAGGGAAACAAATGTACAAAAGTCTTTGACACAATAGTTGTATTGTGAATTGTTATGAGTTATATAAACCCCCAATAAAATGATTTAATTTTTTTAAAAAAAAGGAAGGATGGAAAAGAAGGAAGAAGGAAGTTGGGGCAAGCTCAGGACACAGAGCATGGAAAACTGTGGAGGGGTAGGTACCTTTTATGGGTCAGTGCCCTTTGCCTACTAAGGAAATCATAGGGGAGGGGATAAGGATAATGGAGTGGCGAACTATGTATTAAATGTAGCTACTACCAACCCAGTTGTTAATCTGGAATCAAAGACCTGATCTCAAAGTAATTTGTATAAACTCAGATAATGGCTGAGAGCAGTATGCTTATTCCCAAGAAGAAATTCCTTTGGGCCTAGAGACCTATGGAAGCTGTGGAAGGAATTTTTGCCCACGCTTGGTGGCCATTACAGGCCTCCAGTCCAGCACTGTGCTTTCTGCTGTTCTGATGAGGCAGAGCTCACATGCTTCCAGACATGGGCATGGAATACCACAAAGATGAGCTCTAAAATCAGGCAGAGCAGTGGTGGAGAGGTACAATAAACCACTGAATGGATGAGGTTGGGGACTGGCCACTCCTCTAGTCATTAGGAAAGGGAGGAGCCTGTATTTCTCATCTTTAGCCACCATTGTGGATGCTTGCGCCGGTCCTGAGTGAGTGGAACTGATTATGGCTGCACCATCTCAGACCAGCTGACAATTCACTGATCTGTTTCCTCTCTGGCTGCTTTTGTTCAGCTTTGTCTCCTACTTAGTAGTCTAGTCAATTCTCTCTCTATTTTCCTCTGAAGTTCAAAATTCTAGAATTACCATCTGTATCTGTCTCATCTACTTGTACCTTTGTTGTAAAGCATGTGGGTAGCATGTCTGCCTGGTCTACCATTTTATAGGAAATCCCTATACTAAGTTCTTTTAGTCATATCTTATGCATCCCATATAGCTCTCCCCAAAGAAATAATTCTTTTTAATCCACTGAGAAAGATTTAGAAGGGGCGGGGGGGACAAAAATATTTGGCACATTTTTTTCACCACCCTGATTTTTCGTATTCCTGACAGATAAGCCTTCCGTATAGGTCATAATACTTCCTCATGATAATAATCCCAAAGTTCTGGTACATAGTGCGTGCTCACAGAATAGAACATAGCTGTGGTAGTTCTCCTAATAAAGACACCTGCCACCCATTCCCTTTGTATTCCATTCCCTCTGTTACAGGTAGTTGTATCGTTTTAAAATAGGCAGGATATATTCAGTGAAGGGGTGGTAACTGTTATTTTAATTCCAAATGGGCAATTTGTAAAACTGGCAAAAACTTCAGACCTCTGCCACCCTAATGCCACCCATTATTCATTATAAAGTGTGGTCAAATATGCTGTTCTTCTTGTCAACCATTAAGTTGATTCTGACTGGTGGAACTGCTTCCCTAGGATTATTTAGGTATGACCTTATCTTTGTTTATTGTTTATAATTTCAGTCACTCTTGTTTAAAGAATATCCTGAGATAAATTTCTTCCACAGAAAGTGATGGATCTGAACTGTTGACCTCTCTCAAAAAGCAATCATGGACTTAGCCATGGAGCCACCATGGCTCCATCAGACAAAAAAAATCACAGTAAATAAATAGTAGCCGTGACAAGTGCATAGATCACCCCAGCTCTTGATATCAACTGCATAATTTATATGTCAACAAACACATTATTAATAGATTTTAAAATAAGCTGATCGATCAAAGTGGTGCTGTAGAGAATATATGTTTCTACAGAAAATTAAGTTTCTTATGTTATGTGCTGATGGGCAATGATTTTAAAAAAGAAAAAAGAGTGTAAATACTGTCCATCTTTCATTTAACTCAAATATTTTGCTGAGGAAAACAAAATTACCAATTATTTAATATATAAATTTAAAATATATTACATATGTATATTAGATCAGTTCTTAAAGTATTATAAATTATGTAGCTACATTAATAAATTTTAATATTTACTCAAGCCTCAAAACCTTTTTTAATCAAATTAGATTAAGAAAAGTAAGCAATAGCTCAGGAAATAAATTCACTGATTGTTGACACTGAGAAGCTGGTCTTTTCTCTTCAAAATGCATACTGCAATGCCCATAGACGGATTATTGACAATAATGATGACTGCTCTGGGGATGTGATTTCATTGTTTCCATTTTCATGAGCTGCATTTGTTTGCTCTAATCGGGTGAAATCTGAAAAACACCTTTGAAAACTATGCTGGTTCCTTGCTGTAACTGCAGGGACTTTTCTCTACAGCTGACAGCTCGGTTTTTAAATAGCAGTTGGACAACTTGGGCAGATTTTCTGTTCTGCTGGGAAGTAGGTGATTTCACAATCCCCTTGTGATCATCATGCTAAACAGAACAGGGGTAAATATGATGATTGCTCCTCACTGAGACTGCAGGATGACCACAGCTATAGGTGCACAACTAGATTCCCTATACCAACTGCTCTGATCTCAACACTCTTCCCTGTGATCCTAAGCAGGAAAATTGCTTTGTATAGAACCTACTAGAGTGCATAAAGTGGAACTGTGGAATTGTAGTTTAGAAATTACCTCTGATCACCAGCTGCAGCACCATCACTGCAATCTTCACAGTTTGCGGAACAGATGAGCTACAGAGAGAGAGGTGTCCTGTATCTAAAGCATTTATTAAGCAGCTACAATATGTATCCATGTCCACTATATTGTGTAGTGGATTACACGTTGAGTTGCCAACTGAACAGCAGTAGTTCAAACCCACCAGCTGCTTCTTGGGAGAAAAATGAGATTTTTTTTACTCACTTGAAGAATTACAGCAAAAAAAAAAAAAGAATTATAGCCTCAGAAATTTATCAGGGAAGTTTTATAGTGTCCTATAGGGTAACTATGAGTCAGAATCAATTCAAGCAGTGCATTGTTTTGATTTCTTCTGTCTTGCTTTAATTTTATGCACATCTTGTGTTCCTGGGGACACAAGTGGCTAACTATTAATGAGAGTTTGCTCTTCAAACCCACACCAAAAAAAAGGCCCAATAATCACCTTTCATAAAGATCAGAGACAAGACAAACCAATTGAGCAGTTCTACTTTACAGTGCATGACATCATCTCATGACTTAAAGATAATAATAGTTTTGGTTATCTTTGTTTGGTTTTCATCTTTTTTGTTTTGCTTTGGTTTTGTGTTTTTGTTTTTTAATCATTTTATTGGGGGCTCATATACCTCTTATCACAATCCATACATATATCCATTGTATGTCAAGCACATTTGCACATGTGTTGCTCTCCTCATTCTCAAACTTTTGCTTTCTATTTAAGCCCTTGGCATCAGATCCTCATTTTTTCCCCTCCCTCATGAACCCTTAATAATCTATAAATTATTACTTTGTCATATCTTACACTGTCCACTGTCTCCCCTCACCTACTTCTCCATTATCTGTACCCCAGGGGAGAAATTATATGTAGATCCTTTAATCAGTTCCCCCTTCTACCCCACCTTCCCTCCACCCTCCTGGTATTGCGACTCTCATCACTGGTCCTGAAGGGATCATCTGTCATGGATTCCTTATGTTTTTATGTCTACATCATTCCTGGGTTGTGCAAATAGTGCTCAGGAATCACTCTGAGGATCTGCTACTGTAAAGAGGACTGGGTGAACTGAGGTATCTGGCAATTTACTTCCTAAACACCACAGTCATATTTCTAACACACATGAGGACATCAAGTGTCAGATATAACTCAATGGCAAATGGTTTATATTTCTGCTCAATAAGAGGGAATTGTGTATTATATATGACTTAATCCTCCCCATGATCTCTTCAGATGGCTAACGGCAAAATAAAAAAAAAGTAATAGTCATCCAGAAACTATAGCAGAGTGATTAATAAATTGATTTTGAATCAGAAACCTTGTCTTTCATGCTGACCTTAGTTTCTTAACCATTTCATTTGTCAATATCCTTGTCTATTGAATAGGAATATAATAGCACTTCTTCAAAAGGCAATTATAACAAGGACAAATACTGCATGACCCCACTTATATCAGAGATGTGGCAATTGCATAGAGATAGCTTTATTAGTGATTGCCAGGTGTGGCGGTCATGTGCTTATGTTAATTTCATGATTGAAAAAAAGTTTCATGATTGAGATGTAGGGGTAGAGTCTAGCCTGTTAATCTGGAGATAGCCATTGAGTAGCCAATGAGGCCACCATGTGAGCATGGCTTTCTCCTGAGACTTCTGGGAAATCTCACAATATTTCCCTCATGGAGATGAGAAGCTATCTCCCTAGTTGTTGGGAGTTAGTCTCAGAGACAACCAACTACGGACAAGACAAGAAGGCAGTGTCCCAGGAGCTGGAGGAGCCGGAGGAGAAGCCACACGGCTTTACCCTGATGGAACCAGACCTGTGAAGCTGGCGAAGCCATCTGGAGACCCCTACCAGTGCTAACTTGCTTCTGCCACCACTGGATGCTGTTGATGGACCCTGAGTCCTGGAAGCGAGGAGCCATGGGGAGACCCCTGCTGGTGCCGGGACTCTGCACCCACTGGCTTGTGACTTTGAGTCGGAAGGAGACATTGGACCTCCACTCAAGTATCTCCTCGGTTCAAGAACACTTTGTTCTATTAAATTGGCATTCCAAGATGCTCACCTTTCTGACATGATCACAGAAGACAAATGTGTGCATATGCAAAGGTGATGAAGAAAGCTGATGGTGCCCGGCTATGAAAAGATGGAGTGTCTGGGGATTTAAAGGCTTGAAAGTAAGCAAACAGCCATCTAGCTCAGAAGCAACAAAGCCCACATGGAGGAAGCACACTAGCTTGTGGATTCATGAGGTGTCAAAGGGATTAGATATCAGGCCTTAAGAGCTAGAAAGCATAACATAGTATGCTCACTTTCCTGATATGATCCCTGAGGACAAATGTGTGCATAAGCTAATGTGATGAAGAAAGCTCATGGTGCCCGGCTACCAAAAGATATAGCATCTGGGGACTTAAAGGCTTGAGTAAACAAGCGGCCATTCAGCTCAGAAGCAACAAAGCCCACATGGAAAAAGCACACCAGCCTCTGTGATCAGGAGGTGGTGAAGAGATCCAGTGTCAGGCATCAATGAGCTAAAATTATATTATCATTAATGAGGGGGAGTACAGATTGGGGACCCAAAGCCCATCAATAGGTGAGGTGACATCCTTTTGCAGAGGGGTTACAAGGAGGAGATGAGCCAGTTAAGATACAGGGTAGGAGCTATGAAATATGCAATCTTCCTCTAGTTTCCATGCTGCCTCCAACCCACTGTCATGACCCCAATTCTACCACATAAATCCAGCTAGACCAGGAGATATACAGTGAAGTTGGAAACATGGGAAACTTAGGATGGATGATCCATCAAGACTAGTAATAGGAGTGGTAATTCCAGGAGAGTGGAGGGATGGAGGAATAGAAAGGGAGACCCAACTTCAGGGGTCTACACATAGCCTCCTCTCTGGGGCACGGAAAACAGGGAAGTGAGTGTTGGGACACATTGTACAGTGTACAGGATGAAAAAAATAACTTGTAAATTACTAAAGATTCAAGGGGAAGGGGGGAGGAAGGGTAATATAGGGAGCTGATAATGGGGGCCTGGAGGGAGGGAGAATGTTTTGAGAGTGATGATGGCAATGGGTGTGTAAAAGTGGCCTGATACAACTGATGTTGTTAGGGATTTTGATGGGCATTGTATGGGCCCCCAATAAAATGATTCATTAAAAAAGGGGGGGAGGGAAAGGAGAGGTTTTTTCTTTTTTTTTTTTAAAGAGGAGCTTGTACCAAGGGCTCAAGTGCAAAATGCTTGGAAAGGTATGTGGCAACATGTGTGCAAATGTGCCTGATACAAATGATGTACTGAATGTTGTAGTAGCTGTAAGAGCCCCCAATAAAAATTAAAAAAAAAAAACTTAACCTAAAAAAAATACTGCTGGGGAAAAAAACTACTGAAAATTTAAAGAACACTTAAATAAATGGAAAGATGTTCCATGGTCATTTATCAGAAAATATAAGTGGGTAAACTATCAATACCACTCAAAGCTCCCTACAGTTTCAAAGAAAACCTGATCAAAATTCTAAGAACTGTTTTTATAAAAAACAGAAAAACCAATCTTCGATTTTATGAAATAGCAAGAGGTTCAGAATAACTAAAGTGATATTGAAAGAGAATAACAAAGTAGGAGCACTCACAATGAAATATACTATACAGTTACTGTACTAGAAACAGTCTAGTATGGTTTAACAATGACACATAGACCAATGGGATAGAAGTGAGAGTCCAGAGATAAACCTAAACACTAGGTCAGTGCATTTTTACAAGGACACAACGTTTACTCAATAGAAGAGAGAAGATCTTCTTCAATTAATAGGGCTTAGAAATCAGATTTCCACATGCATAAAATGAAACCGGAACCATATCTTACAACAGAGACAAAAGCAAATATGAAATTCATTAAAGACCTAAGTGTAAAAACTGTGATAGTTTTGTGTGTATGTATCAACATGACACCAGCAAGAAGATATGGGTGGAGTTTACCCTGTTGATCAAGTCACAGTTTGATGACCTCATTTTAGTGGTGCCAGGAGATAAATTGCTTGCTATAGGCAGCCACTCTCTCTCAGCTTGGTATAAGATTCCATAGAATAATCCCAATCAAAAGGGAGAAAATCCAGAACAGAATTTTAAGTTTTCATGGACACTAGACTTTCTGTATGAACCTCTGAAACTCTTGCCCTGAGATAATCTTTAAACTTTAAACCAAGCATGTCCCCTTAAGCCATCTTAAAACGAGAATTTAGCTTAACTTGTAACAAGTTCTACTTTGAGCATTATGTTCTTTTAAGCTCTATATGATATCAAATTGATAACAGGAACCAAAAATTATATAGGAACCCTATGGCCAGTAAGTTGTGTTAATACGGGAGAAACAACTAGGAACAGAGGGTGAGAATGGCTGCACAACTTGAGGAATGTGATCAAAGTCAATGAGCTGTATTTATCTAAAATGTTGAAATGGTGCATTTTTGTATGTCTACTTTCTTTGTGTGTGTATGTGTTTATTTTCAAGAACCACAAAAAAACAAAATTTATACCAGAAAATAATGTGGAAAGGAAAAGTAAAAAATGCAACCTTGGGCTGAGCCTTGGGTGGCGTAAGTGGTTGAGTGCGGACTACGGCCCGGGGGCTTGGCGGTTCAAATCCAGTGGCAGCTCTCAGGAGCAGCACTGGGTAGTGCCCACGACCACCAGAGGCAGTGATGCCCCCCCAAAAAAATGCAAGCTTACTATTAACTATCCTATTAAATTATTCTGAGCCCCAGTGGCATAGTGGTTGTGCGCGAGACTGTGGTCCACTTGGTTGGAGGTTGAAATCCAGCAGCAGCTCTACAGGAGTAAAGGCTGGGCCTCCTACTCCCACCACCACTTGGCAGTGATGCCCCCCCAAAAAATTATGTTCTAGTCCATATTTTTTTTCTTAATCTGCTTGTGAACCAGTAAATTGATTTTATGACCTACTATTGGACTTCCACTCAACTTGTAAAACCCTGAATGAAGAATTAAAGCTAGTCTCTATACTCAGGTGACAGGCTCAGGATGAAGAGCGACAAGCATAGTAGACAGGATCGACTTCCTGTTTTCCCACTGCCTTGATGAGAGTAGAAGAGTAATCACTTAGCCTTGGTTTATATATTTCACTTTCAATTTGAACATGAGGTTCTGCCTTACTTAACTATATTATGTCTGTTAGAAGGATCTAAAGAAAGGACGAGAGAAGGAAAAACACTTTGAAAATAATAAAATCTTATTCATCTGAAAGGGTCAATGTCATTTTTGTGGGAAAAAAAAGAAATATGCTATTCACATGAAACTCAGCTCAGCTGCTTCTATTTTAAGCAAAGACCAGATGAAAGTTGCAGCTCCTGGATTCAAAGCACAGGCTAGAAGTCGTTAATTAAACACAGAAAAGTGGGAGACCAAAGCAACTCTTGAAATAAGCACTACTTTAATGGCTAGCAACTGACCCTGCAGGCACCTTCAGTGAAAAGAACCAGTCCCATCTCAGGACAGCTCAGTGTCCTACACTCTGGGATGCATCACTAGAAGTCAGTGACACATGCATGGCTTTACTGTCAGCTGCAGCTGAATCAGACTCAGACTCATGGCAGCCCCAAGCACAATGAAATCAAACCGTTGTGATGCTGAGAGCTTTCACTGGCCGATTTTCAGAACTGGAGAACCAGACTTTTCTTTCAAGTCTGTCTTGTCTGTAAGCTCCATTGAAACCCATTCAATATCATAGCAACTTACTAGTCTCCCAACTAGAAGCAAACCCAGGTTTCCTCTGTGGAAGAATTCTACCTTTCCCAAAACCAAAAGCCAAATCCACTGCTGTCAAGTCCAGCTCATGACAAGCCCATATATTTCAGAATCAAGCAGCTCGGCTATACTTAGTTAATAGAGATACCTTATCATTCCATACTCCAATCACATCAAGCAGTATCGTACAATTGCTGCCACAATCAGTTTCCAAGCATTCTTTACCTTCCTGAACTTCTTGACATCAGAAGCAGCTGTCTAGGCTTCCCTCTCTGGGTGCTGCTATCTAGGTTTGAACCTCCAACCTTAAAGTCAGTGTTCAAGAGCACACATTAAAACATGATACATACACAACTTTTTTTAATATCTCTAAACCACTGGATTATATGGTACATAAATTATATGTCAATTTTTTAAAGAAATTTGAACAAATAAATAAAATAAAATCACTTGTTCATTTTTTTAAATATTATATACATATGTACTTTGTTTTGTTGTACTTCATAGACACTTGTGCGTTTTTTTTTTTCATTTTTGCTTTGTTTAGGGTTTTTTGCCAATTGAAAATGTATTGCAACACTGTATCAAGCAAGTCTATTTCTGTCATTTTCCCAGGTGCCTCACCTTTTGGTAATTCTCATGATCTAACTTTTTAATAATACTATTATACACTTAATAGAATTAATAGTACAGCAAGCATAAATTTAATATTTACTAGAAATTTTTTTTAATTGTGTGATTTCCTTTCTCCCAATCTTCACTTCATTGTGGTGGCCTAGGACAAAACCCACAATATCTCTGAGACAGGCCAGTGGATTATGTGTATGCTCTAATGCTCAGGGGCCTTGTTGATGGATTTCTGCAAAGCATTACTGGTACAGCCAAGCTCATAATCCCCTCTCTCCATATCACCAGAACCCTGGCATTTTTTTAGGGTTCATGCAGCAGGGATCTCTGATGCCATCACTTTATCTGACTCCTGTTCCCGAAGAGCATTTCTAACTGGGCCAGACTGTTCAGCAGCATATAAACCAGCCTCCATTAGTGTGTCCCAACAAGAAGTATAGCTCAAGTTCCCTTTACCATATGAATTTTAAACTCAAATGTCTACCAGGGGCTAAGCAGATACATGAGTTAAGAGGGGCTGTGGTTATAAACATTTATATACACTGTAGAGGGCAGGACCTGCTTCCAGCTGGTAGAGTTTCATCTAAAGGGGAATTTATACTCAATGCCAGCTGATGGGTAGTTACTTTGTAGCACCACATCATCCAAGATTGCAGAAGAAGTCAGAAACCTGGAATTTTACAAGAAACTGCCTCATTCACAAGCAGTCATTAAATTTAAAAAAATTAAAGCATATGAACCAAAGAAATCCAGTTATTCTGTGAATGTCCAATTAATGGCCTCTTTTTAATCATAATTAAGTCTTATTTTTCAATTAAAAGGAGACAAATTCATCTAATATTTTGTTTTTAGACTCTTGAAAATTAGAGCCAGAAGCAAGGATTAAGGTGCTTACATTTTACTTGGGAGCTGTTGTCCTTAGGTTCCATTATTGACGTTTGTAACTGCCCATTAGGTATGTCCACAATAATGATGACTCCATACACAAAGGTATCTAACAGTTGCAATCCATAGGACTTTTTTGGCTGCAGTTGAGAAGTAGATAACCAGACCTTTTGTCCTTAATTTGAAAGCTCTGCTGAAACCCATTCATTATCAAAGCAACATACAAGCCTTCACTGACAGAGAGACAGTGGCTGTACATGAAGTGCATTGACTGGGAATCAAACCCAGGTCCCACATGGAAGGCAAGAATTCTTCCCCTCAATGAACTACCAGTGTCCCCTGTCCCAAGGATTTAAAGGTTGGAAAAGAGAGAAATGAGAGAAGTAGATAAAGTATGGTAGTTTTCCATTGTGTCACAAGTTACACAGATATATAAAAAATAACTAAACAGGTGAATTTGTCACATAAATGAGATTCAGATGGGTTGCAAAGAGAAACTCACCCTCAGAGAAGAGTTGGTAAGTGAAAAACAAAAAGGGAGTTTATCTGCTCTTTTCAAAACTGGCACAAAGCTGATGTAAGTGAGACCCTAAAACCTTAAACTTGACCCTCAGAGTGAGCTCCCCTCTGTGTTCCTTAGTCCTGATACTTCTTATCTTCTGTTCCCCACTGGATTTCCTAATGTTAGATCTCATATCTATGGTGAAACTTGTTTATCCATTTTTGGAGACAGATGGAAGACCAGAAATAGCAGGTATGTGACCGATTAACTATCCTTAATGCCAGCAGGGGGAAAAGGAAGGCCTAGTGCCCAGAGGAAAGATGTCTAGTCAACCCCTAGTGATGGTTTCAATGGGATCTAAGAGGTGGTTGGTGGCTTCAGGAAAAATAAATAAATAAATAAGGTAACTGAGAGAATCTGAGATGGTATAACCAGCCTGTTTCAATACAGACATAGCCAAAGGATATATTAAGAATTGTTTGATGGGTAGAAAAAACAGAATACAAATTACCAATATCAGAAATGAGAGAGGAGACATCAGTGCAGATCTTAAAGACAATACAGATAAGGAGGGGACATTCTGAGAAACTCTGTACCAATTAATAAAATGAAACAACCTGGATGAAATAAAATCCTCAAAAGAAATCTCAATTGGCATAGCCCATAATTATAGAAAAATATGCAACATCAATTACCAAATAAGGAGAGAGCAATGGTTTATTATCTCTACACCTACACTCTCCCAGAGAATATAGTAGAGACCAAAGTTTATCAGTAGTTATTAGGGGTGGATAAGATGAGAGGTGAAAGAACTCATTGAACAGGGGACACTGAATTTCTGTTAAAGGCAATGGCATAATTTGGTAGTGGGTAAGAATAGTGGTTATAATGCTGAAGATTGTGTGACAACTTGCTTGGGTCATTATGCTCCGTGGTTTGGTAGTTAGGAAATGTAGTCATATGGCAGATATGTAATGATGCAATCACCCCCATGAGGTGAGCTGATATGTAAGCAATCAATTGTAAGTGAAGTTTTTTCAAGAGTGCAGCCTAAATCATATATATGTATTCTGGAAAGGCTCACTTGCTCTGTATCCTACATCCAACCACAATCATCTGACTTCTTATTCTTAGGATTCATCACTTCCGTAGCCCCAAAGCTAGACATTTTCCAGCTGATCTGCTAATCTTGGACCTGTCACTCATACAGCTACATAAGGAGAAGCTTCCTGCCTGACCCAAGAATTTGGGATATGCCAGCCTCTACACCTGAGACATTTTCTTGAGATAACTATTTCTCTAGAAACAAACCCACGCTTTAGTCAAAATATTGCTACAAAATCATAGAAAACTTTATTAAGCAAAAATATCATACGTGAACCTACTGCTTCTTGGCATTTCCTCCATCTAGGTCTATACATCTCTGAAGATGGTTTTTTCATCTCTCTAGTCCTTCCCCAAGAGAGGCTCTGGTGACCTGGTGATGACACATTGGGCTGCTAACAATACGATCAGCAGGTGGAAACTACCAGCCACTCCATGGAAGGAAGACAAAATTCTCTACCCCCACGAAGAGTTACAGTCTCAGAAACCCTCAATGGCAGGTCTACCTTTGTCCTGGAAGGTTGCTATGAGTCTGAAGCAATCCAGTGGCCATGAGAGTGAATCTTTCTCCAAAGAATTACGCACTCTTCAATTGACAATACATACACATAGGGGATTTCAAAAACCTTATGGAGAATGGGATTTTAAAATAATAGAATTTTCCACAAACTGTGGAATCCATATTATATATATTCAAAACTGCTTCAAAAAGTTTGTGTAAAAATGTAATTAAAAGATAAATATTTTTCCCTTTTATTTATTTATTTATTTTATTTGTTTGTTTTTTTTTGGGGGGGGGGGGCATCACTGCTCTCCGGTGGTGGGAGTAGGAGGCCCAGCCCCACTGCTGGAATTGAACCTCCGTCCCAGTGGGCCACAGACCCACGCACAACCACTACGCCACCGGGGCTCAGCACTATTTATTTATTTTAAAGATAAACTTTTTAAATACAAGCTTTATCTCTCAATTGAAGCTCCATCAAGATCAAGATCAAGGCACTTTTGTAATTCTTTGTTTTGGAACTCTTGCTTTGCGGGTACCTAATAATTGATGGTCCATGGATACCATATAGTCACTATTTTAATGACTTCCTTGATTTCTTATGACATGTGCTAATCTGATAGGCATGATTCTGTCCTTGTGAATGAATTTTATTGAAAGTTTTGCCCTATCACCAAACCCTATTGTTTGTGTAAATAGTGGCCAGTCATTTGTAAGTATAACAATTCATGTATTTTGATCTGAAGCTGGCATATACATGTAGAATTTCCTATTCTCAACAATGTTTTAGATTCTATATCATTGACTCAATTAATGACACTATCGAGAGAATTTATTTCCCAGGGGGGTGGTTTATAATGTTCTCCAATAAAATAATAATGATGCCTCTAAAGTTCATCAGAGACATATATAAACTATGGATATATGAAAGGATTTTAGGCTCACCATTATAGCCCCAACTTAAGAACAATTAGTTCTTATGACATGGCTCTGCTAAATGTTAGCCTTCATGAAGAGATCACTGGAGATATGCTATAACAAAGCTTCATGAAGAAATCACATGGTGCCTGGCTATTAGAAAGAATAGCATCTGTGATTTTAAAGGTTTGTCTTCAAACAAGCAGTCATCTAAGTGAGGTGGCAACTAAGTCCAAATGGAAGAAGTATACCAGGCAGTGTGATTGAAGGATTATAAATAATAAAATCCAAATCCAAAGAAGGGGAGGGGATTAGAGCTTAAATTGTGAACATCTGGTTTGCAGAAGGCTCTGGCTAGCATTGGAAGACCAAAATCCATTTTCAAGGTCCCCACTTGGATTCAGCTTCCTGTGAATCCCCACTGACCAAGTGGAGGAATGCCAATATTCTTACTATTAGACAAAGAGCATTTTAAAATTGATTGCAGCAGATGTAGTTATGCTAAAATGTAATGCTTTATCATTGATCTTCCTTTTGACTCATTTTAAAGCTGTGTCCATTATATTTTCTGCTTTCTTTTTGATTTATCTATATACTCAAGTATAAGCCAACCCGAATATCCACCGAGGCATCTAATTTTCCACAAACACCTCATGAAAAATGTGCTGGAAAACTTGGCTTATCCTTGAATATATACATAGGTTTTTCTGTTTTGTCTAGTCATTATTGTTGGTTGGTTGCTTGATTGCTTCGTTGCTTGGCTGTGTGGTTGCTTGGTTGCTTAGTTTGCTTCCTGTTTATGTTTTTATAATTTTCTGGATATAAAATCCAGGATAAGTATATCTATAGAGACAATAACTGGAGTGAAAATTGCCTAGGGGGAATGGCAAGGGAGGATGGGGGGAAATGGGAACTTACAACAATAAATACAAGAAGAAATGATCTGAAATGTGTTATGGTGATGAGTGCACAAGCCTTCTTAATATGATTGAATGATTAGATTGCATGATAAGTGAAAAATGCTGAATTTGATTATATGCTGTCATGGTAATCTTTTGGATTTATTGGGCTAAGTAAAATATGTTATTGAAGTTGCTGGCTTTTTTAAAGTCACTTTTGTAAGCAATGATACCAGCCATTTAGTCCACCGCTCAAGAATTCACAGTTCTGGGAATTTAATCATGTCAATGCAGTATTTTTTACATTGCTAACTAGAGAGAAATGGGTGCCATTTAATTTCTTTTTTAATTAAAAAACTAAAAGTATCCAGAAGGGGTCACATCAGGACTGTAAGATAGCTGGACAAGCCAGATTTCCGATAAAAACTCTCAGAAAAAAGTCCTTGCTTTATGAAAAATATGAGATGGCACACTGTCATGGTGGAAAGGGTTTTTTGCTTAAACTTTTTCTGAACACACTCATAAAAAGCAGGTATTCTTATCCACTGACCCTCCAGAGAATCACCAAGCAAAATGCCTTGAGCAATCCTCCCCAAATGTTGCCATGGCTTGTACTCTTCTTGTTTTGTTTTGTATTTTGTTGGGGGTATTTACTTATTTATTTATTTTTATTAAGTCATTTTATTGGGGGCTCGTACCACTCTTATCACAACCCACACATACACCCACATATACTTTTGTACATTTGTTTTCCTCATCATTCTCAAAACACTTGCTTTCCATTTGAGCACCTGATATCCACTCCTCATTTTTCCCCTCCCTCCTGCGTCTCCCTCCCTCATGAACCCTTGATAATTTATAAATTATTATTATTTTGTCATATATTATACCATCCGATGTCTCCCTTCACCCACTTCTCTGCTGTCCATCCCCCAGGGAGCAGGTTATATGTAGATGACTTTTACTCTTCATCTGGACCACTTTCACTTCTGGGTAGCCTTTTTGTAATCAATGTGCTTTGTCTGCAAAATTCCAACCCAAACCCTAACGCTGCCCATCTTTACAGGGGCAGGCAGCCTCATCTTGCTTCTGCAGGGCAACTGGGGTGTTTGGATTGTCAATGTTGTGGATAGAAGCCCAACAAAGAACTCACTCTGTTGCCAGAACTCCTTTTGTCATCAGGAGAATACTATTAAAGCCTCGTTTTGTCTCCTGATATTTCCAGTTTCTTCACCTGCTGTTTCTTTCAAGAAATGCTTCAGGATCCTGATCGAACTTTTTAAAATTTTCTATCTAAAGCTCTACTCTTTCTGTAGCTGTTCTGGGCAATTATGATTTTTCATTCAGAATTGTGTAAACCAAGAAAATTGAAATGGTGCTAACTATTGTTTCTGTTGTCATTCATTGGTCCTCTTCAATTAAGATACAAATAAAAATAATGGTTTCCGTGCAAACCGTTGTTGCAGGTTTCATCTGCAGCATTATCTTGTTTCTCCTTAAAACATGCATCCATTTGTAAATCGCTCATTTCCTCAGAGGCATTGTATTCATAATCTTTTTTCTTTTTAAAAAAAGTAGTTTTCTGGACATATAATTCCTGCAACAAAGAAGTTGATGGTTTGACTATATTAGAACGTGTCATGCAACCATCACCACCATAAATTTTAGAACATTTTCTTCATATTTGTACTCATTGTTACTAGCTTGCCATTTTCCCTCCACCTCCTGTCATAACCCTAACACACTATTATTCTAGTTATTAGCTGTATATATTTGCCTACCCTTGGTTTCATATAAAGGAAATTATAGATAAAACCCCATCCAAAATATCAAAATATACACAGAAAACACACAGTTAAAAAAAAGTAGGTAAAAGAAAATAATAAAAAGCAGAACAAATTAAGAATGGATCAAAAGGAAAAAAGATGATAAGATGTTCAATTTTAACCTGTCTCTGATACCCTCTGTCTGGGGGCAAAACTCTTTTCATCTGTGGTCGATGGAATTCAATAAGGCTTTTAATCCCTCAGAGGCCTCAGCAGAAGGACTTGGCATGGAAGCCAAACTGCGCCCTATCTCAAAACTTCCTGTAGCCCTTGGATTTGGGACTGAAGTTCCCTGATGAGAGGCAGCTCACTTCCAAAGCCAAACTCATGGTAACCCTAAAGGGCAGGGTAGACCTGCCCCTGTGGCTTTCAGAGACTGCAGCTCTTTATGGGAGTAGAGAGCTTCATTTCTCCTGCAGAGCAGCTGGTGGCTTGAAATATCTAACCAAAGTGTAGCCCCTAAACTACCAGCACTCCCAGAACCTCACGGGGATGACAGCAGCTTGGTCCTCGCTCTTTTCTATCAGAAATGGGAAACTCAAGACCGATCTGCTAAAACAACAGAGAAGGAGCGGAAAGAACTGGACAACAGTCCATGCCCAAACTAAAGGAGCAATTTTTAACCCTAGTTGTCTGTGACACTTGAGTATGGGCAGGCACATTGGTTCTACAGATTGCTATTTAAAATCCCCAGTATTTAAATGTTGGCTCAAAATGGAAAACATTTACACCCTGTGGACCAAACAAAGAACAATCTCCCCGTTTGTGGCCTCTATGTTTTGCTTTGGGGGAGTGGAATGTGATGGGAAGGCTCTGCGACTGGGGGGTGTTTTTATTTGCTTGAGGATCTTTTATTTTGAAAAATTGAAAGATTAAATTCTTATTTTTATTTTATTTTTTATGACCCCTCAGGTATGGGAACTTCAAAGCAAAGGAACATAGCCACCATCAGATGTTCCGGCTCTTTCTTCATCCTGTCCCCCAGGATCCAACAGATAAGGAGATAAATCCTCATTTGAAGAAGCTGAATTTCTTTTCTCCCCTTCAGGCTCTTGCCAAGTCTTTATCCTTTCTGTCAACAGTTTTCAAAACACAGTGTTGATTTTATGTTTCCTGCTGCTTCCATATGACCAAACAACATGGGGGGTAACAAGGTGGGGACACTGAAGTTTTCTTTCAATCTGATAAGATGTTATCTTGTGTCAGGAAACAAAATAGAAAGAAAATGTGCATAGAGATTCCTGAGGAGAAAGCAGATTAATTTCAGCCTTGGAGCCCAGGTTCTGGTATAGTGAGCCACTGTCACTACAGTGTGCCAGGCCGAGCCTGGCAGTCACGGTCACTTGTTCCAGTTCTGAGGAGCCAACTGAAGGTGCTTCCAGTATATTCTGAAAGAGACACTTCAAATGGAGGCTGTCTGACACTAATGAGCCATCTCCCGCCTGTACTCGGTGCCCAGAGAACTTTCCCAACATGGCGCAGAAGCACAGTGGCTGTGAGATGAAAGCAGCCTGGGAGCACAGAAGTGGAAGGGCAGCAAGCAGAGAGGGAATTGGATACTCAAGGGGCTAATAGCAGCTGTGTTGAGCCCATCAGAATACAGGAAGATACTGAGAAGAGTCCCTCCAAGCTGCTCATCAATGCTCTTTGATCAGCTTGGCCGAGTTTCCCGCAGATCCAGACCAGGCTCCCCATCAAGCTGCCTGAGCAGTTGAGGGCCCAATTGTCAATCTCCTTGTGTATCTCCATCAAGGTGACTCAAGCTCCAATTTCCAGCAATAATAATCAGCTACCTTGCTGCAGACGTGTCTTTCCACACCAGGCCTGATCAGCCAAGTTGATGGAAGGAAAGGCCAGTGCAGGCCTGGAGGACCTGCAGCTGGGGAAGAAGGGTTAATGGAGGTTTTCCATAGGAAGATTCACTGAAGGCCCCATTATTCCTTTAGGGAGCCTTGAAGTTTGTGAAAGCTCAGTGTGAAGAAAGGACACTGTCCTTCTAGTATTAACCCCCTAATGCAGTCTTTACTCTCAAATCCTATCTCAGAGTCTTCTGGAAGACTCCTCTAAATGACAGAAATCCATGTTCCCAGGCAGGGGACAATGTTTTATGCAGGAGACCAAGGTTTAATTCCCAGATAATGCACTTCGCGTGGAACCACCACCTGACTCTCGAGGTAAATATGAGTATTGCTATGCTCCCTAACAGGTTTCAGCAGCACTTTGAAACTTAGATGGGCAGGATAATCTAGTTCTAAAAACCATTCCACCCAAAGAGGAGATCGATGAGAATGGGCTTCCTTTCATGGGTTCAGGCATAGACCTGATCAAGGTGCCAGCTATTCAACAGAGGCCTTTCTCCACCAATTTGGGGTACACACAGTACAATTCCTCAACTCCTTTTCAACAGATTATGAGGAGAAACTGTCAAACCTTTCTCTTCATATCCAACAAATTAAAACATCTCTCAATATTTTAAATGCAAAGCAGAACCATATACAAGACTCTGGACTACAGGAAAGTGAAGTAGCAGCAGAAAATATTTTAACTATAACCAAGGATCCAAGATGTGCCAGCTACCTCAAAATGGTTCAAGTGGGGGTTCCAGTGATGGCAATAAGAAACAAGGTGTTTTCTGAAGGATTAGACCCAGATCTCCTTGAACACCAGATGCTGCAGTGCCTGATGGTGAAGGCGAAAAACATGCAGAAGAAAGTCCAGATAGTGAATCGTCTTTTAGTGACTAAGTTTAATTTTGATACAAATTTTATATACACCCGTAGGTATATGTTTACAGTGTGTAAGACAGAGAACCTAAAACCCTCTCGGTTTGAAAACATCACATGACTGTACAACCCCCCAACCCAGCTTCCTTTATATAAAAAAGCAAAACATTTTAAACCTGACAGGATTTCTCCTTATCCCAAATAAAAGGCCCTCAACTGAAATATAAAATGACCTTAATAAAGTACAATTGCTAATAAAGATAATAATAGTGATCAAAAAGAGCATATTTTTGACCCTCAGTCTAAAAAAAAATAACTTAGCTAAATGAGTTTCAAAAAAAAACATTCAATGGAATCTCTATGCATCACAAATCAACAAGGAAAGAGGCTGGTGCTGAGCTGGGAAGAGTCTCGAGTCATTGAGCATGAGTCACTGTGAATTAAGAACCAACTCAGTATTACAGGCATCAAAAACGGGATGTTCCCTGCAGGGTTTTCTCTAGAAAAATGAGACATCATTCAAGTAACAAATAATTTTTTAAGTTCCAGGATAATAGATAAAATGAAAAACCAGAAAACAATTATTCTTATTTGTCTAAAAGTCTTCCCAAATTCCCCAAAACATAGTTTTATCAGACGCAAGTGGATGAGTAATTATATGAGAAAAATATCAAAGTCCTGAAAACAAATATGCTTTACCTTGACTGGGTACCGGCTACTACTTTAAGTGCCTTGCATGTGTTGCAATAGTTCACAATAGCTTTGTGTAATAGACGCTTTTATAATCTCCAATTTACTTATGAGGAAATAGGACAGATAATAACGTACCCACAAACACACGATTTATAACTGGAAAGGTGGTATTTAAGCATATACCATGTGGTTGGCGCTGAACCTCTATACAGTACAGTGTCAAGTGCCACAAATAATTATAAAACAACATAAAGCACATTCTCACTAACAAAAGACTTTCCTCCATGTATTTACTCAATTCTGTTGTCATTAATGTTTCGTGCATACCATGGGTAGACTCTAACATTAGAGGGATAAGAAATTAAAACCCAGGTCCTATCCTCACAAAGTTACAAAGAAAGAGCTACCCAGCCACTGCTAAAAGTAAATATTTAAGTGTAACAATAGCTGCCATAGGAGCCCCTGGTTTGTGCAAACAATGTGTCTGGCTAGAGGCTAAATGTCTGTATCCATCAACATGAACCTTACAAGAAAGTCTTGACTGTTTACTTCTGAAAACTCAGCTATTGAAACCCCTGTAGAGCAGCAATTGGGAGATAGCAATTGTGTCCACATTGCTTAATCATGCCCTTACCTCCTGCAGCCTCAGCCAATAGGTGAGGACTATCACCTACACCCCCAAAACCTGACCAGCAATAAACAATGTTCTACAACAGTCAAATAGCTCTTTAAGTGTTCCACATGAGCAGTGGCACATACATTTTCACCCTCCTATCAAACCCAGCAGGAGACAGGTTGTAAGTGCTTAAGTCCCACCCAGATAGTAATCAGAGTAGGACATCTATCCTACTTGCTCAGATATACATTTTAAAACCTGGGCAAAATGCAATCACAAATTAAATACAAAATAACAACACCACGTTTTCGTGGAGACAACTGATACCTCCATTCACAACAAATTAATAAGTAAATAAGAGTTTGTTGGCTCAAATAAGTAACCAAAGTACAGAGCCAGAAAAGTTTTCTAAGGAATAAATGGCATTGAAACAATCTGATAATAAATTTTAAAAAATGTGTATAGGTACCTTCTCTGTCTCTCTTCCTATCCTAGAATTCTGATTATATATGCATTATTCCTCTTGGGGATGTCCCACATAATTCTTATACTTTATTTCTTTTTGTTCTTTTACTGATCTAGTCCTCTAGTAAATTGGTATTAAGAGATCTGTTTACAATCTTGCTACTTCTGTCAACTATTGAGTTGATTTTAGTCATTTTCCATTTCAATACATTATTTTTAAATATATATGTCCTGGAATCTTACATAAATAATCTCAAAATAATGTATTGAAAGAGAAAATTTGTAGAAAACAAATCTCTATGAATAATCAATGCCAAAAGAAAATTACCAAGGCATAAAATCAAACTTTCCAAAATCAAGGTCAAAGAGAGTATCCTGAAACATTATTTTTGCAACAAAAAAGAAAAATAGAGCTCTAATATCTTGGCAGAAACCATGCAAACAGGAAGGCATAAGATCATATATAAAACTCTAAAAGAAAAAAAAATCCAGCCAAGAATTACAGAGCGAGCAAAACTATTCCTCTAGTACAAAAGAGAAATTAGGATAAGCAAAAATTAAGGAAATTTACAAAAACCAGGCCAACTGTACAAAAAGTAATAAAGGAAGTTCTTTAGACAGAGAACCAACAACACAAGGCAAAACCCAAAGATTAAGATAAATGACAACATCACATAGAAACCAACCCAGGTATAGAAGTATCTAAAGTAAAATAAACCTACAAATTGAAAATAGAGAGCCAAAGATTTCTATTTTAAAATGAAGACAAATAGAAAGTAAAAAAGAAAGAATAGTACAGAACTTCCAAATTGAGAGGAACTCAAGTAATTTCAACATAGAGCACAATGTCCTAAATTTGGAAGATAACAGTAAATTGTTTCTTTGAGGAAAACCTCAAAGGAAAAGATAAAAATTCTAAAGAAAGTTCATTAATAAAATGAACACAAAGGGCTGAGCCCCGGTGGCGTAGTAGTTGTGCGCGGAACTGCGGCCCATTGGGACAGAGGTTCAATTCCAGCAGTGGGGCTGGGCCTCCTACTCCCACCGCCGGAGAGCCCTGATGCCCAAAAAAAAAAAAAAATGAACACAAATATGTTTTCTGCAAGAGATACTATTTATGTGTTTGGATTTTACATGTCTATTGTGAAGTAGGTGTAGAGGTTATATTTCAGACCGTAAACTCTGAATTCGACAGTTCAAACCACTCATCTACCTCACCTCTCCACCCCTGTTGTCCTGCTTGTGAACCTCCATCCTCACTTTCACCCAAGTAAATATCTGTCGGTCCTTTAGTCCATTGCTTTATCTCCTGTCCCTTGTCCTCCTCCTCCTCCTCCTTCAAATGACCACCAAAGTTCGTTGTTTTTTATATAAAAGTATCATGGGAAGTTTATAATGGGAAATAAATATATAAAGCAAAAGGCAACCAGAAAAGAGCAGAAGTGACAGTATTAATTTTTGATAAAATAAAGTTCAAGGCCAGGAAGGATACTATATAATGATAAAAATGTCAATTGAACAAGAGGCTATAGCCATAGTAAATATCTGTGCACTAAATAAAAGATCCTCAACATGCATAAATGAAATCTTAATATACTTAAAAAGAGAAATAAATAATTTCACAATGGAAGGTTCTACTTTTGTCAAAATATAGAAAAACCAATAAGAAGCTAAACAAGATGCAGAAAATTTAAATAACACAATTGCAATGTAGTGAATTATTTAATATGACCCTTCTACTCTTAGCCTTTGTAACACCCACCAAACAATGAGTTTGGATGGAAGAAGAAGATATTATTTAGTTTGAGTGATTTGTTAACAGGGTTAATTATTATTGAAAAACTTTGAAAATCTCAAAAAGGAATTGGTCAGTTTTGCTACACTTCTGGGTTTTAAATGAGCCATCTCAGAAGAAGGGAGGGGTCTCACGATCATCAATATTGAAGAGTTAGGTGTAGAGGGTGTTCTTTGAACCTCCTTGATCCTAAGACAGCAAGTTGTGACATCAAAGAAGTGGCAATGGAGTGGCAGTAGCAGAATGAAGAGGCAGAACAGGAAATTGAGTGATAGACTTCCCAGCCCATGAAGTAAGTAAAGCTCAGTGTTGTGTTTTCTGAGTGGGGTGCTTCCAGACAATTTATTGAGTAGCTATATTTGCTGAACCGTGAAGTTAGAGCTGTCCACCTTCAACCTCAAGTTTATGGTAGAGTGACATGCCATTTTGACAGGAATCAGCATCACTAGAAGAATTTGTAACATTGACCAAGTAGGGTAGAATAGAAGGACCCATGGGGGTGAGAAACCAAAGACCAAAGAGAGTCCTAACTGTGGACATGGCTGAGAAGAATCTATCTTGATTAAATAACTGTATTCTGAACATGTAATATCCCAAACAAAAAAGATGGACTTTCTATTCCTATAAACAGTTACAGTCTTGGAAACCCTCAGAGGGGTCAATATGAGTCAGCATTGACTCAATGGCAGTACATGAATAGTAATCTATTAATTTCCCTAAAAATAAGCATAATCATAAACATATCCTGTGAGTTCTGTGAAGTCATTGCGATGAATTTCCAAACCTGCAGAGAAGTAGAGCGTACCATGGGAGATACAGCTAGTGTCAGAAATTTGTAAGAAAGATGGGAAAGTGGAGTCATGTCTGATCTCTGCCTCATAGGAATCGGCCAAGGACTGATGCTGGTGGTAATATCCCCCCTTTCCCTTTGTGAAGTTGGAGAAGTTGGATTACCTATGCCAATCTTTTTACAACCACCAACAAATTGTGTCTTATAAATGTATAAACCACACTCTACACACACAAAAAGCATAATATACAATCTTTTCTAATGCATATGGAATATTCTCCAGAATAGACTAAATGTTAGGCCAAAAATCAAACCTCAGTAAATTTTAAAACATCAGAACATACAATGCATTTTCTCAAGTCACACTGCTATGAAATTAGAAATCAGCATTCAGAAAATTGGGGGGTAGGGGAGAGGTAGAAAAAATAAATAGAAGCTGAGTAACTGAATAACACCCTGCCCTTTTGGCACTGTTGGATAAACATTGGATTACTAAACATCAGGTCAGCAATTCAAATTTGCCATTTGATCCATAGAATAAATATGAGGATATCTATTCCCATGAAGATTTACTACCTAAGATATATACCTAATGTAGTGTTACTATGAGTAAGAATCAACTCAATGGTAGCAGGTTTGGGTGATATGATCTGGTTCCATCACACTAGGGTGAGGCACTGTGGACATGCAGCAGAGCAACAGGGGCAGAAGAGTGATGAAATCCTCAGGGAATACCAAATATATACTTTGGAGACAGAGTGTGGCACCCCATCAGACATCACTAGATAACACTCATAAAAGCCAACAAACAGACCTTGAACTATTTATAGGCTTTTCCATTTTTTTCAGTGGCTTTGTTTTTGATATTGTTATATTGTTGTTTGGTGGTGGTGGTGGTTTGTTGGCTTTGAATTTTTTTGTTGTCTCATTTGGCTTTGCCTGGTTTTTACACTTATTAATATATCTGCACATCTATCTAGAAAAGATAGATGAAATAAATAATTCAGAGATGAAAAGAACAGGACCAATGGTTTTGGAGGCTATGATAGAAGAGGAGGTGGGAGAAAGGAAGTTGGGGGGAACCAACCCAGGAACAAGAGAACAACAAGTGAACTAAAACCAATGGAAAGAAGGTCTTAGGATGCCTAGTGATGCTTAATCAAGCTCAATATAGCAGTGTGGAATTACTAAACCTGAATGGAGGTCAAACAAGATGGTGAGACAAGAGGAAAGTAAAAGGAAATAGAGGAAAGTACCAGGAGACAAAGGGCATTTATAGAAGACTAAATATAGGCATATATATATACTATATATATAAATGAGAGGGGAATAGGGCTATGCCTTCATATCTATTTGTTAAGAATTAAGGTTGCAGATGAACATTGGGCCTTGACTCAAGTACTCCCTTAACACAAGAGCATTTTGTTCTAATAAGCTGATATTCTGTGATGCTCACTTTTTCCACTGAAGACAAATTGGGTACATAAGTAAATGTCTTAAGAACACTGATGGTGTCTGGCTATCAAAAGATATAATGTCTAGATCTTGAAGTCTTGAAGATAAACAAGTGACCCTATAGTTGAGAAGTAACAAAGTTCACATGGAAGAAGCACACCAGCCTGTGTGATCATGAGGTGTTGGTGAGATCAGGTATCAGGTATCCAAGACTGAGAACAAAATCATACCCAAGTTGAATGGGGGGGGGGGGAGACATGGAGTGGAGACCCAATGTCCTTATGTAGAAAATGGGATATTCCCTCATAGAGGGATCACATGAAGGAGATGAACTAGTCAGGGTGCAGTACAGAACCAATAAAACACACAACTTTCCTCGTGGTGTTTCCTTCACCCTTCTATCATGACCTCAATTCTACCTTATAAATTGGGTTAGACCAGAGCATGCACACTGCTACAGATAAGAGCCTGCAACACAGGGAATCCAGGATAGATAAACTCCTCAGGGCCATCAATGAGAATAGAGATACCAGGAGGATTAGGAGAGGGTTGGGGGAGAAAGAGGGGTCAACCTAGAACCCCCTCTCAGGAAGATGAATAACAAAAAAGTGGGTGAGGGGCTGATGGAAAATCATGTAAAATATGGAAATAATAATCTATAATTTATCAAGGGTTTGTGAGGAAGGGTGGCGGGGGGGAGGGGGGAAGAATTGGGGAGCTCAGAGCTAAGCCCCGGTCGAATATTGGTTGCGTGTGGAACTGTGGCCCATTGGCTTGGCAGTTCAAATCCAGCAGAAGCTCTCTGGGAGCAAGGCTGGGTAGCTCCCACGACTACCAGAGGGCAGTGATGCCCAAAAAACAAAACAAAACAAAAAAAGAACTGGGGAGCTCAAATGGGAAGAGAATGCTTTGAAAATGATGATGGTGTCATATGTGAAAATGTGCTTGACACACTGGATGAATGCATGGGTTGTGATAAGAGCTGTAAGTGCCCCCAATAAAAGTACTTAAAAAAAAAAACTCCTGAGTGATAAAAGACATAAAAAATGAAAATTTTCAATGCTGACTTCTACCAAACTTTCAGAAAAGAGCTAGTGTTAATTCTATTCAAATTATCCCAAAGTATAAAAAAAGATTTAAAACTCCTGAGTTTGTTTTATGAAGACAGTATAACCCTAATACTAAAACCAAGCATAGACATTACTCGAAAAAAATTACAAACCAATATCCCTCAGAAAAATAAATGCAAAAATCCTCAACTAAATCCTAGCCAGTAGAATTGAACATCATATCACAAAAATAATATATCATAAGCAAGTGGAATTTATATGAGGTATATAAAAATGGCTCAGCATTAGAAAAAGATCCAATGCAATCCATCACATTAATAAAATAGGAAAATAATGCTTGAGCATATCAGTTGGAATAGAAATCATATTTGACAAAATCCATCACATATTACTAAAAAAAATAAAAACACTCAACAAACTAGGTATAGAAGGGAAATTCTTCAACATAATGAGAATATATATACAAATCCAATGACCAATGTTACTCTCAATATAGGAAAAAATGGAAATATTCCTCCTGTGAATGGGGACCAGACAAGAATATCCTTTATCACCACTCCTATTCCATGTTGTGCTGGCAGTCATAGCCAGAGCTATTAGGCAAGAAAAGTAACTTAAATGCACGCAAATATCAAAGAAGAAGTAAAACCTTATTTGTAGATGATATGGTCAGAAACACAGAAAATCCTAAACAGCAAGAAAATTGTTGGAACTAATTGACAGATTCAGTTAAGTAGCAAAGAGCATTGTAAAATTGATTATGGCAGATATAGTAAAGTCAAAAGGCAACATATTATCATTTGGTCTTCCTTCTGACCCATTTTAAAGTTATTTTCATTTTGTTTTTTAAGTGAAAGGGAAATTGATGTGGGTTAAGCTCCTGCTGAATGCCCTCTGATCATAGAGCAGGGATGTGAATAGCCTGGCTAATATGCAGAATATATTGGCAAGTGGCTTGTTGCAGATGCAGTTAGGTTAAAATGTAGCACCCAGTCACCTGATCTGTCTTATTTATCCATTTAAATTTCTCTAGCTTTTAATACTTTCTGCTTAATTTTTAATTAAGGTTTTTACCTGTTTTACTTTGTTATTCCTGTTAGTTGTTTTGTTGTTGTTGTTGTTGTTGTTGTTGTTTAGTGTTTTTCTGTACATAAAGTTCAGGATAGATAAACTTATAGAGACAGTATCTGTATTAATGGTTCCTTGAGGGTATAGCAGGGGAGGTTGGAGAAAAATGGGAAGTTAATAAAGATGAGCACAAAAATGAAAAAAAATTCTAAAGCTGATGTGGTGATGATTGTCTTGATGTGGCTGAAGTATTGAATTGTATGATATGTGAATTATATGCCAATCACAAAATGACAAATACTGTGGAAAATGCTATTTTTTAAAGTCAAGAAAAGTGTTTCACACTTAAAGAAATATTCTTTGATGGGGCATTTGAAGAAAGGATAGAGGGGAAGTAGACAAGTGTTAACTTGTACAAAGGAGAAGACAGTATACAATAAGACTAAAGTTAGGAACACTAGTGGAGAGAGGGAAGTTTGCAAAAGTTAAAGGCAACAGAAGCAAATAATATTATATACACAGTCTTGCAATAGTAGTGACATATGAATACATGCTTATAAGTGTGAGGTAAGAGTGGAATGCACTCATGAATATATATAGATTTGACAAAGGATATCTGTATATTTTCCACAAATATATACATGAATGTGTTAGAGCATACAAAGGGCAGAGTTATGAAATTTCTAAAGCAAACCAAATAACATTCAGAAGTGAATCATTAGGCCTGAGGGCTCAAGTCTCTAAGGATACCAAGATCAACTAGCATAATACAAAGACAGTGTTCTACATCTTCTTTCAGGGGTATAGGGCCTTTAAAAACTCATGAGCAGCCATTTAAGGTGCAAATATTGGTCTATCTCTGATTGACAGAAAAAATAATGATGAAAATTGAAAGACATATGGAAACAGTCCAATAAAGTAATGACTTTACAAACATCAATCTCCACAGCTTTGAACAAGAACTAGACAGGTTTCAGATACCACTACCTGCTGCTCTTAAAAAGATCATGTTAGAAATTCCTAGATAGAGTAGTACAAAGATGTCAATTTTATGCCAATTAGAACACAAAAGAGACCAGAGTTGTGGAGTGAAATTTCTTAATATGCTCTTCTCTGCAAGTCTCTACAACTCCCTAACAAATGATTGTACACAAACAGGGCAGAGAGGGTTGGTCAGAATCCATAACACATTCCCTGGTTATAATGATGAGCCATCTTTGAATTAGAAGATAAGAAAGAGAAACCCAGAAGACCTTGGAAGAGCATGTTCAAGATCTTTGTCTGAAGTAGCAGAGGTCACAAAGTCTGAATGTATCAGGGATTGTCATGGAGACTCAAAGGAGCAGTGCCAAGACTATGGGGTAGCTTTGCTTTATCTGATCCAAAACTATGGAACTATAGCACAGAGTGTTAGGTGGGATGGCTTCCTGGCCCATGGAGGCAGAGGTGAAGTGCATGACAGAGAGGCTGAGACCTGGAGAAAGAGGAGCCTGCTGCCTGAAGAGACCCATGATTGTTTCCTTACTGTTTGCTGATAATGGCTTGTAATAACCTGTTGATTTCCATAATAACCCACTTTAATTGAAAGTATTGTCTATGAGTTCTGTGTCATATTGCAAAGAATTCTTGAACCCAGCATAGATGAAGAGTGGCATGAGAGGAATGGCTAATGTCAGATAGGTAAGTAAGGGTAGACCTTAGAGGCTTATCTGACCCCTGTTTCATGGCAATAGGGAAGTCAGGAAAAAGTCAGATATATCCACTCTCCATTATCCTTTATTACAATCCAGTTTATTAGTTGAATACAGACTGGATAGACTTCCAAGACCACAGCCCTTAGTCATACTTCCTGTCTGGAACTGAACTCCCACCCTTACATCCCACACCATGACAGAATAATCAACCAGCCATTTAAGATCAAAAGAACAGTATCTACTTCAGAGTTAGAAAAGAAGAAGAAATGGAAACAGAAAACACAGGAAGAATATAGGATAATGATTGTCCATTGAGAGGATTGAAAAGAATGAGCTGAAACAAAATGTGTAGAAATTATTGAATGAAAAACTGATGATCTACTCTGTAAACCTCCAACAAATTCAAAATAAAATATTTTAAATATGAAGCTGGGAAAATAGATCTACGTGCACATATTTATAGCTTTAGTATAGCAGATTGACATGGGGCTTCTACTCAAGTACTCCCTCAACACAAGAACACTTTGTTCTACTAACCTGACATTCCATGATGCTCACCTTCACAACATGATCGCTGAAAACAAAGGGTGCATAAGCAAATGTGGTAAAGAAAGCTGATGCTTCCTGGCTATCAAAAGGTATAGCATCTGGAATCTTAAATGCTTGAAGAAAAACAAATGGTCATCTAGTTGAGAAGTAACAAAGTCCACATGAAAGAAGCACACCAGGCTGTGTGATCACGAGCTGTTAATAGGATCAGGTATCAGGCATCAAAGACCCACAATAAAAAAAAAAACCATATCATTGTGAATGAGGGGCGTGCAGAGTGGAGACCTCAAGCCCACCTGTAGGCAGCTGGACAGCCCCTTCCAAAAGGGTCACAAAGAATAGACCAATCAGTCAGGGTGTAGTATAGGACCAAGGAAACATACAACTTTCCTCTAGTTCTTTAATGTTTCCTCCCACCTCACCACCCCACACACACTATCATGACCCCAAATCTACCTCATGAATATGGATTGACCAGAGTATGTACACAGGTACAGATGAGAGCTCACAACACAGGGAATCCAGGACAGATAAACCCCTCAGGACCAATATTGAGAGTAGCCATACCAGGAGGGGAAGAGGAAGGTGAAGGGAGATAGGGGGAACTTGCCACAATGATCTACCTATAACTCCCTCCCAGGAGGAAGAACAACAGAAAAGTGAGTAAAGGGAGATATCAGTCAGTGTTAGACATGAAAAATAATAATAATTTATTAATTATCAAGGGGGAGGGAGGAATGAGAAACTGATACCAAGGGCTCAAATAGAAAGAAAATATTTTGAAAATGATGGCAACAAATGTAAAAATGTGCTTGACACAATGGATGGATGGATGGATTGTGAAAAGAGTTGTATGAGCCCCCAATAAAATGATTTTTTAAGCTTTAAGATTTTTTTAGGGCTGAGCCCCGGTGGCGTGGTGGTTGTGCGTGGGACTGCGGTCCACTGGGATGGAGGTTCGATTCCAGCTCCACGGAGCAAAGGTTGGGCCTCCCACTCCCACCACTTGAGGGCAGAGATGCCTCCCAAAATAAAAAAGATTTTTTTTAAGTATATGAGCAGACATCTAAGGTACAGCTATTGATTGCTGCTCATTTGGAGCAAATAAAGAGTAAATAAAATCAAAGGTGCCTGAAAACAATTAATCCAAAGGACTAGTGGATCCAGCATACTTTAATCTTATGACTCTGAGACCAGAAGAACTAGCGGTTACTCAGTGACCTTTGGCAACCGCTTTTAAAGGAATCACATTAGAAGTTACTAGATAGAATGGGAAAATAATGTGGACCAAAACTCAAGATCATGAAAAAGACAAAGCATATTGGTCAGGTGGAGACTGGTAGAAACCCCAAAGCTACTGCCCTTAGTCCCTCTTCAGATCTGAAAATGGACTCAACTCTGTAACTGAATTTTCAGATAAACAATAGATCAATAAAGTAAATAAAAGCACTATGGAACTATATACACCTTAGAACAATCAAGCATTCGAACTTAAAAGGGCAGCATTTGCCCAAGTTCAGAAGACAGGCAGGGTTAGAGAAGAACGAGGAATCGAACTGGAAACATGCCTTCCATTTCTGTGTGAATTCTCCTAGAAACATCCATAAACAAATACATACATTTCTTTCTTTACATAGATGATGGCACACTGAACACATGGCTTTGAGTCCTAGCTGTTCTCATCTAACAGCACAGTGCGCTTCCTCATTTTGTTTTGTTTATGGCTTTATAACCTTTCATTGTATGAGTGTATCACACTAAAAAGCAATGTGAATTGATGGATGGAAATTTTATGTACTATTCATCCAATTCACAATAACTTCCAATTTTCAATAACTTATGAAACAAACATCTACTCTGGCACTTAAGAGGTCATCTTGAATAATAATCAACTTGACCACAACTGGTTTTTAGGCTTTCTAAAGAAATGGCTCCAGGAAGGTCATTTCATTTTTGTTTTGGATTCACCCTCTATGACAGATAATGTTCTTCCTCAAAATCCTGAAAGTGACTATGTGAGAGTGAAATGGAATGTAACAAAAAGAAAACATGCACACAAAATAAATACTGGATTTAAAATATGTGAGTTATTTTTATTTTTAAATAGGTAACAAAAATATCATAAAATATGAAATGTAAAACACAAAGAGAGCATAACAGAGCAGCAAGGGGCGCAAAGCAAGGAAGTCCCTGAGGAATCCTGAAAATAGACTTCTGACTCAGGGGCAGAGCTTGGCATCTCTTCAGATCTGATAAGAAAACATTCATAATGATCAGCAGATAGATATGGAACTAGTTATAGACTTTTTTTCATGTCTACCTATATAAAGTAGGCAGGACTGTTTATAATCCTGAGGAGAAAACAACAGTGTATGTATGTATGGACTGTGATAAGAGCTGTATGAGCTCCCAATAAAATGATTTTTAAAAAATTAATTCCCCATATATTTAAATCCAAATAAATTCCCATTACCTTGGTTTTGAACATTTAATTTTAAATTTAGATTTAGGAAATTTAGGATATAGGAAACATAAGGAGGAAGTAGGATGCATCTAAATCCAAATAAATCACCATTACTTCATTTTTTTCTTTTTTTGTTTTGTTTTTTGTTTTTGGGGCACATCACTGCCATCTAATTTTTAATTTAAATTTACCAAAAATCTCATTGTTTTCATAGTTATTCATTTCTTGCTGCATTTCTGTGCAGCTTTATAAATATTGACCAAAAAAAAGTAATGTCACTATTAAAAAAAAAGAAAAGAAAATTTTTAAAGTGAAAGAAAACACCAACATACAATACACATATGTGAAATGCATATATGTGTGTGTTTGTGTAAAATGTAAAAGATATTAAAGAGTGTAATGGAAGTCTCCTTTCTAGTCTTGACATCCCAGTTTCCTCTCCAGAGGCCTATAACTTCTCTGTGAATCCTACTAGAGACATCACTAAACAAATAAATAAATGCACTCTCTTTCTTCACATAGAATGTGGTCCACTGAGCACATGGTTTTGCCCCAGGACATTTTCATTTAACTGAACTCATTGTGATTTGTTTATGGCTGCAAAACCTTTGATTGAAATAGTGTATCATGCTTGCTTGAAGTAGTCCCTACTGATGACCACTTAAGTCATTCCTTGCATTTTGCTAACACAGACAGTGCTACAGTGGTCCACTAAATATAGAAACCATTTCATATACATGTCAGTATATCTGCAAAATAAATTCTTAGAAGTGAAATTGCTGAGCATATGACCACATGCACTTGTGGTTTTGATAGATGCTAGTCAGACTATTCATCAAGAATGTCAAATACTGTTCATAAAGATGTCGCAATTGACACCCAGCAGTGACTGGGAGTGCCTGTCTGTCTGTTTCTCCAAGACCCACTCTCTCTACCTATCTATCTCTATCTCCATCTCTTTCACGCACATGAAAGTACATGCAGCCAAGGTCTAATGACCCACAAATCTGTTCATTCTTTTATTCTGCATGCATCTCAACTTCTCTGATTCTCAGCAACCTCATCAAAAAATGGCATTAGCAGTGATCCCTGACCTGTCTTTAGATGTTCAATATGTAACACTTTGCAACCAACGTGAAAAGTATTGTTGCTTCGTAGTAGAACAGATCACAAGATCTAGAATCAAGGCCAAGGGGGAAGACTGTACTAAGCCAGGGCCAGGCTGGATGCTTCAAAACAATCACCAGAAAACCCCTCAGGCCTTGCAGCCCGACACACAGCCACTCCAACCACATGATCTCAGACTAGATGCTTTTTTGTCCTCATACCTCCATACCCTTCCCAGAAAAGTGCCTGAAAGTGTTATTCTAAGCATTGCACGGGTGGATGCATAGCAAGAATTTAACCTGGAACAGAGACTTGTACTTCTGCTATTATTGCTAAGGCTGACCCAGATCCTCAGTGTTTGCTATACTCACCTGCACCTTTCTGCTGTAGGTGAGAAGCCTGTTTTGCGAAGTGCTTGATGTGGATGCCCCAGGAGCAACCCTCAATGGAAGAAGGGTGGGAGATACTGAAAAGTCATCCACCGCATGTCCCACAGGTCCTCAGTCGTACTGAACCCTCAAACTCACTGCCATCAAATTGATTTTGACTCAGAATGGGCCCTGTCGATTCCTAAGACTGTACCTCTTTATGGGGAAGAATCTTTGTCTTTCTCCAGAGGAGCGACAGAGGGGTGGGGGTCCAAACTGCTGACCTTGTGGCTAGCAGCCCAAAAAGTCACCACTAAGCCACTATGGTTCTTATCGAGTAGTGATAATAATCAACAGGTTAACCCACTTTTTTGCTTTCTGTCATTTCCCTACTTCCCTATTTGTGCTTCCTGGGATTGTTTCCCAAGTAAAAAGATTTGTATTCAAATCCCATCTCAGGGTCTTCTGAGGCAGCTCAAGCTAAGATCATTATTGCCATTGCTATTTATTAGGGAAAAGTTCAACTGAGGCCCTAGAACTAAGAAGACAAATAAAAAGGAAGGAGTTATCAGACAGAGAGATGAGGCAGGCAGCCCCCAGGCCAGATATTATGATTTCTGATTCTAGCATAACTTCTGTGTCTGGCATGAAGCTTTCACAGACAAAGTCTTCATGAGACCACAATCTCCCCTGAGCCCTTCTACCATGGAATACCAAGCATGGTGTTTCTTGAATTTTCTAAGAAACAGCCCATCTCATCCTTGAGCTAGGCAGCAAAGCCTGTAATACTTTCCAGAAGGTTCTATAATTAGATTGAGACACTGGAAGTATGCAGCATCCCATTTGTATGTTGTGAATTTTTCTCTGTAATCAATGAGATAGTTTGTGGAAACCCTCAGGATTCAAGGGAAACTTCTGGAAGATGAATTTTGTAGCTAATAATAAAGTCTGCTCCCAGCTGACATCCTGATGGGGAGAGATGTGTGAGGTCCAGGACAATCCTATGCTCTTTTCTAGTTCATTCTGAAAACATTATAAAATAACACTTAAAATTATGGCCGACATGAGACAGTGCCACTTGTAAATTAAAGGAATATAGAGACCTGTGGTGAAAAATCTTGGTTAATGACTGGTGATTGGTAATGGATAGAAAGTTTGAATGGTATATTTTAACACCAAGATAGAAAATAAGAAAGAAAAAATAAGAGAAATAATGAGAGGAAAGAGCAGTGATGATGATGTGATGATGACTACTTCTCATGCCCTTTCTATGATCTCTTGCATCAGTGCACTGACAGCCTGTCCACAGCAAGAATCTTAATCTCGGTGCTGTGCATTAATTCATCTGGTCAAAGGTCTTTCTCATTTCTAAGCATGATGTCCTTCTCTGGGGACTGGTCCTCTTGACAGTATGTCTGAGGTACATGAGAAGAAATCTTGCCATCTTTGCTTTTCAATATTCTAAACACATCTTGTAGCTCTACCTTACAAATCTGGCTAGATTGGAGTATGTACACTGATAGAGAAAAGAGCTTTCAACACATGGAATCCAAGACAGATAACCCCCTCAAGAACAGCAATGGGAGTAGCAATACCATGAGGGTAGAGGGAAGGTGGGGAGAGAGGGGGTAAACTAACTACACTAACTACAATGATTAGTGTATAACCACTACCACCACTCCCAGGGGGATAAACACAGAAATGTGGGTGAAGGGAGACAGTGAATGGTGTCAGATGCAAAAATAATAATAATTTCTCATTTATCAGAGGTCCACAAGGATGGGAGAGGGAGGGAGTTAAGGAGAAAAGAGGAACTGATACCTAGGGCTCAAGTAGAAAGAAAATGTTCTGAAAATGATGATGGCAACATATGTACAAATGTATTTCATACAATTGATGTATGGATTGTTATAAGAGCTATGCAACCCCAACAAAATTACTTTCAGCAAGCAAGGCTATATATCAGAAGTTGTTAATAAGCCTTCCTAAAAGCTGCAGAGGATCAATAGGCAAGTGAAGAATCAACATCCTAGCTCTCAACTAATGATGCCAGACAAGTGAAATATAAGTACTCCAAGTCCATCATCCTCTCAGCAGGATAATTCTGACACATGCAGTCTATGACATTTCCCCCTTACGCTACTCACATGGTTATGTTCCACTTGTGCACAGTGGGGGCCTGACTTCATGACACATCTTTCTTGACTTTCTGCCCGATCTTGTCTCACTTGCTCAAATCTCTACTGTGTTTCTCAGGGCTTACTTTTGGAGGAACCCACACTAAAGCAATTGAGCACTTACTTTGTGGTGGCCACTGAGCTAAAGTATGTTTATATATCAAGCAGGTAAAACATAGCTTTTATCAAGAAAGAAGAATAAGTGACATAAAGGAAAAGTTTATGCTTTCCTTCAAAATAAGAGTATTCATGATGACAAAGGAAAAAATGTTCCAACTCTGAGACCAAGCCAGATGAACACAGTGTGAACACAAAATTTTCCATCTCACTTCTTCTGTAACAGAAGGCAAAAATAGCCAACTTTCTAACAAGAAAGAACCCAGGTTCCCAAACATAGCATGTACCTTTGCTGTGTACACATCCCTCAGTGTAGATGGTTCACCATAAAGTGTGGAGCTTAGTCTACTCACCTCTTGCAAAGCTATCCATTGTTAACTGCCACAAGTCGGAGTGGGGAAAGAGGACATTTCACCTCCTCCAAGAGACACAGAAGGAACTCAAAATAAAGCTGTTGGGATCTAGATCATCAAGCGCTCTAACCTCTCACAAGGAATGCTGGGAGTGGTGTTTAATCAGTGTTACCCTACTAACAAAAATGTTGGTGGTTCAAGCCTGCCAGTAGCACTGTGGAAGAAAGAGATGAGATATCTCTCCCACAAAGATTTACCTCCTCAGAAATCCTGTGTGAATGGAAGTTGACTCTGTAGCAGTGGATAATCTCTCACAATCACAGAGAAGAACACAACTTACGTCATGAGCAAAAATTGCCTTTTTTTTCTGAGCAGGATGAGACAGACTATAGACAAAAATGTCATTCATTAATGAGGCTTTCTCATTTAAGACCCATCACTTACATGTGACGTTGGAGACTATGTCATCAGTTGTGGAGAGCCGGATTCAGAGGCCATTGTTTGCTCTGCAAACAGTCCCTACCGCCCCAGGGCTTTGTTAGAGACCACCAGACGCACAAAGGACACCTATCTCTTACTGGGACACACCCAGCCTTTTTCTGTATCCGTTCCTGGCATTTATGTTTAGTTTATATTTTACCCTTTTGTATAAGCTTGTTTGCTTTGTGTT
>PVJH01009906.1:20376-76611 GCA_004026705.1 Nesogale talazaci | reverse complement strand
CATCCTAACCCTCACCCTAACCCTCACCCTAACCCTCACCCTAACCCTAAAACTAACCCTAACCCTAATCCTAACCCACACTCTAATCCTCACACTCACCCTAACCCTAAACCTAACAGTAACCTTAACCATTACCTTCACTCTCACCCTCACCCTCACCCTCACCCTAACCATAATCCTAACCCTCACCCTAACCCTAACCCTAACCCTCACCCTAAACCTAATCTCCTTCACCCTCACCCTCACCCTCACCCTAGCCTTAACACTCACCCTCACCCTAATGCCAAAACTAACCCCAACCCTAACCCTCACCCTCACTCTCACTCTAACCCTAACCCTCACTCTACCCTCACCCTCACCCTAACGCTGACCCTAAACATAACTCTCACCCTCATCCTCACCCTAATCCTAACCATAAGCCTCAACCTAGGCCCAACCCTAATCCTAACCATCACCCTAACCCTAACCATAACCTGAAGCCTCACCCTAAACCAAACCCTAACCCTCACCCTAAACCTAACCCTAATCCTCACCCTCACCCTCACCCTTACCCTAAAACTCACCCTAACCCTAACATTCACCCTAAACCTAATCTTAACTCTAACCCCCATCCTTACCCTAACCCTAACCCTAGCCCTCACCCTAACCCTAACGCTAGACCTCACCCTAACACTAACCCTGACCCTGACCCTAACCCTCAACCTCAAGCTAACCCTAAACCTTGACCTCAACCTCACCCTCAGCATCACCCTCACCCTCACCCTCAAACTAACCCTAACCCTAAACCTCACCCTAACCCTCACCTTCACCCTCACCCTTATCCTCAACCTAACCCAAACCCTAACCCTCAACCTCACCTGCACCCTCACCCACACCCCAACCAAAACACTATCCTAACCCTCACCCTCATCATCACCCTCACCTAGCCCTAGCTCTCAACCTAACTCTCAACCTAACACTAACCCTCATGTTAACCCTCACCCACCACCTCACACTAACCCTAACACTCGAATTCACCCTCACCCACAGCCTCTTCTTCGCCCTCACCCTAACACTACCCCTCAGCCTCACCCTCAACCTAACCCTAACCCTCAACCTAACACTCACCCTCACCCACACCCCAACCAAAACCCTAACCCTTACCCTTACATTGACCCTCATCCTCACCCTAACTCTCACCCTCACCCTCTCCCTAACCCTAACCATAACCCTCACTCTAACCCTCACCCTCACCAACACCCCAACCAAAACCCTAGCCCTTACCCTCACCCAAACACTCACCTTAACCCTAAGCCTCACTCTAATCATCACACTCACCCTAGCCCTAACCTTTACCCTAACCCTAACCCTAACACTAACCCTAACCCTAAAACTAACCCTAACCAAAACACTAACCCTCGCCTAACCCTAAACCTAACCTCACGCTAAGCCTAATCTTCTCCCTCACTCTCACCCATACCCTAACACTCACCCTAGCCCTAGCACTAACCATCACCCTCACCCTGAACCCGACCCTAACCCTAACCCTAAACCTAAGCTAACCCTCACCCTAACCCTCACCCTCACCCTAATCCTAACCCTCACCCTCACCCTCACACTCACCTTCACCCTAACCCAAACTCTTACCCTAACCCTAACCATAATCCTCACACTCACCCTCAGGCTAGCACTCACATTCACCTTCAACCTAAACCTAATGCTCATGCTAACTCTCAACCTCACCCTAACGCTTAACCTATCCCTAACCCTCAACCTAACCCTAACCCTCACCCTAACCCTAAACCTCACCCACATCCTAACCGAAACCCTAACCCTAAACCTAACACGAACGCTAACCCTAACCATCAATCTCGACTTCACCCTAAACTTAACTCTAACCCTCACTCTAGCCCTAAAACTTACCCTCACCCTAAACCTAACCCTCACCCTCACCCTAGCCCTATTCCTAACCTTTACCATCAACCTCACCCTCACCCTATCCCTAAGCCTAACCCTAACCCTCACCCAACCCTAAACCTCACCTTCACCCTCAACCTCAACTTAAACCTAACCCTCAAGCTCACCCTCAACCTAACCAACCCTTACACTAACCTTCGACCTCAACCTCACCCTCACTCTCACCCTCAACTTAACACTAACCCTAATGCAAATAAAGCTAACCCTCACCTTAACCCTCACCCTCACCGTAACATGAACTCAAACCCTCACCCTCAACCTATCCCTAACCCTAAGTCTAACTCTAGCACTAACCCTAACCCACACCCTAACCCTAACCCTCACAATCACCCAACCCTCACATCCACCTAACGCCAACCCTAATGCTAAGCCTCACCCTCACCCTCACCCTAACCCTAACACATACCTTACCCTAACCCTATCCCTAACACTCACTCTAAGCCTAACCTTAACTCTAACCCTCACTTTCACCCTACCCTGATCCTAGCCCTCACCCTAACCCTAAACCTAACCCTAAACTTCACCCTAACCCTAACCCTAACACACACCTTAACCCTCACCCTCAACCTCACCCTAATCCTAAGCCTCGAACTCACCCTCACCCACACCCTCACATTCGCCTTCCCCCTAATACTACACCTCAGTCTCACCCTCAACCTAACTCAAAACCTAACCCTCAACCTCACCCACAACCCAACCAAAATCCTATTCCTAACCCTTACCCTAACCCTCACACTCACCGACACCCTCACCCTAACTCTAAACCTCACCCTCACCCTTACCCTAACCCTAACTTAACCCTCACCCTAACCCTTACCCTCACCAACACACCAACCAAAACCCTAACCCTAACCCTCAACCTAAACCTCACCTGAACCCTAACCCTAACCCTTACCCTTACCCTAACCCTAAACCTAAACCTAATCCTAACCCTCACCCTGACCCTCACCCTCATGCTAACCAAAACATAACGCTCATTCTAACCTTAAACCTAAACCTCAACCTAATCCTAATCTTCTCCCCCACCCACACCCTCAACCTCACCCTCACCCTCACCCTAACACTCACGCTAACCCTAGCCCTAAGCCTCACCCTCAGCCTAAACCTAACCCCACCCTAACCCTAAACCTAACCCTAAACCTCACCCTCATCCTCACCCTCACGCTAACCCTTATCCTCACCCTAACCTGAATCCACATACTAAACCTTACCCTACACTAACCCTCACCCTCATACTCACCCTCACCCTAACCCTCAACCTAACACTCACCCTCAACCTGACCCTCACCCTAACCCTCACCCAAACCATAACCCACACTCTAATCCTCACATTCACCCTAACCGTAAACCAAACCTAACTCTCAACCTCACCTTCACCCTCACCATAAGCGTAGCCCTAACCATCACCCTAACCCTAAATCTAACCTCAATCTAAACCTAAACTTCTCCCTCACCCTCACCTTCACCCTAACACTCACCCTGACCCTCACCCTAACACTCACCCTAATCCAAGCCATAACCCTCACCCTCACCCTCACCCTAACCCCAACACTACCACTAACCCTCACCTTCAAGCAAGCCCTAAACCTCAACCTCACCCTCACCCTCACCCTAACCCTAACCCTAAACCTCAACCCTCACTCTCCACCTAACCCTAAACCGAACTGTCAACCCAATCCTCACCCTCTGCCACACCCCAACCAAAACCATATCCTAACCCTCACCCTAATACTCACCCTCACTCTGACACTAACTCTCACCCTCACCTCACCCTATCTCTAACCCTAACCCTAACCCTCTCCCTAATCCTAACACTAACACTAACCCTCACCCTCACCCATAATCCAACCGAAACCCTAACCCTAAGCATCATCCTAACCCTAAATCTAATGTTAATCCTATATCTAATCTTTTCCCTCACCCTCACCCTCATCCTAACGCTCACCCTGATCCTCACCCACTCACCCTAACCCAAGCCCTAACCCTCACCCTCAATCTAACCCCAACCCTAAAATTAACATTCACTCTAACCCTCACCCTAAACCTAAGCCTAACCCTAAACTTAAATCTAACCCTAATACTCACTCAAATCCTCACACTCACTGTAACCGAAACCTAAACCCTAACACTAAGTCTAACCCTCACCCTCACCCTAACCTTAACCCTCACCCTAACCTTAAACCTAAACCTAACCCTAAACTTCTCCCTCACCCTCACCTAACCCTAACCCTCACACTCACCCTCAACCTAACACTCACCATAACCTTAGCACTAACCCTCACCCTCACCCTAACCCCAACCATCACCCTCACCCTCACCATCACCATCATCCTCACCCTCACCCTCACCCTCACCCTCACCCTAACCCTCACCCTAACCCTCATCCTCATACTCACACTCACTCTCACCCTCACTCTAAACATAACCCTCACCCTGACCCTGACCCTAACCCTCACCCTAAATCTCACACTCACCCTGACCCTAACCCTCACCATAACCCTTATCCTAACCCTAATCCTAACCCTCACCCTCATGCTCAACCTCACCTCATGCTCACCCTCACCCTCACCCTGACCCTGACATTAACATTCACCCTATCCCTAACCCTAACACTTACCATAACCCTAACCCTAACCCTCACCCTAACCCCAAATCTAACCCTAACCCTCATGCTCACCCTCACCCTCATTCTAAACCTAACCCTAACACCCACCATAAGCCTAGCCCTAACCTTCACACCCACCCTAAACCTTACCCTAACCCTAAACCTCAACCTAACACTCACCCTCACCCACACCCCAACCCAAACCCTATCCTAACACTCAACCTAACCCTAACCCTAATTCTCACCCTCTCCCTCACCCAGACACTAACCTCACCATAAACCGAAAACTCACCCTAACACTCATCCTAAACCTAATCCTAACTCTAACCCTCATCTGCACCCTCACACTAACCCTAACACTAGAACTCAGCCTCATCCAAATCTCACCCTCACCCTTACGCTCACCCAAAACCTAGCCCTCACCCTCACCCTAACCCTAACACTCACCTTATCCCGAACCCTAACACTTACCATAACCCTAACCCTCACTAACACTAACTCTCACCCTCACCCTCAACCTAAACCTAAATCTAACCCTCAACCTAACCCTCACCTTCAACCACACCCCAACCAAAACCCTAAACCTAACCCTCATCCTAACCCTCACTGTCAACCTCACCTTCACCCTCATCCTAAACCTAAACCTAACACTCACCCTAAACCTCACCCTCACCGTCACACTCACACTCATCCAAACCCTCACCCTAACCCCAACCCTAACACTCACCCTAACTCTAACCCTCATCCTCACCCTCACCCTAACTCTAGTCCACACGTAAACCTAATCTTAACCCTAAACCTCACCCTAACTCTAACCCTCACCCTCACCATCAACCTAATCCTAACCCTAAACCTCAACCTAACCCTCACCCTAACCCACACCCCAACTAAAACCCTAACCCTAACTCCCACCCTGACCCAAAGCCTAACGCTCACCTGAACCCTAAACCTAACCCTAAACCTAAGCCTATCCCTAAACCTAATCCGAACTCTAACCCTTACCCTCACCCTAACCCTAACCCACACTCTAATCCTCACTCTCACCTTAAACCTAACCCTAACGCTAACACTAATCCAAACCCTCACCCTAACCCTACCCCTAACCGTAACCCTAACCCTCACCGTAAGGCTAATCTTCTCTCTCAAACTCACCCTCAACCAAACCCACACCCTCACCCTCATCCTAACACTCACCCTCACCATAGCCCTAAATCTCACTCATCCTAACCCCAAACCTACACCCAACCCTAACCCTCACCCTCACCCTTACTCTAACCCTCACCCTTACCCTCACTCTCAACCTAACCCTAACCCTAAACCTCAACCTAACCATCCCCCACACCCACAGCCCAACCAAAACCCTATCCTAACCCTCACCCTAACCCTAACCCTCACCCTGACACACACTCACCCTCACCCACAGCCCAAGCAAAACCCTAACCCTCACCCTAACCCTAAACCTAAAACTAATGCTAACCCTCACCCTGATCCTCACTCTAATCCTCGCACGTCTAACCCTAACCCTCACCCTAACCTTACACCTCACCCTAAACCTAGCCCCAAACCTAACTCTAACCCTCACACTCACCCCAACCTTAGCCGTCACTCTAACCCTTAAACCTAACCGCAAACCTCACCCTAAGCCTAAACCTAAACCTAAACTTCACCCTAACCCTAACCCTCACCCTCAAGCTAACCGTAACCCTCGACATCACCCTCAACCTTCCCCTCCCCCTCATCCTCAACCTAACCCAAACCCAAAGCCTCAACCTAACACTCACCCTCACACAGACCCCAACCAAAACACTATCCTAACCCTCACCCTCACCCTCAACCTCACCATAACCCTAACCCTAACACTCACCCTAACCCTAGCCCTAACCCTCACACCCACCCTAGCCCGATCCCTAACCCTAACCCTCACCCTCACTCTAATCCTAACCCTCACCCTAAACCTTACCCTCACCCTCACCCTAACCCTAACAATCACCATAAACCTAGCCTTAAATCTAACCTTCATGCTCACCCTCATCCTCAACCTAAACCTAGTCCTAGGTCTCACCCTAACCCTAAACCTAACCATAAACATCACCCTATCCCTAACTCTAACTCTAACCCTCACGCTCAACCTCACTCTAAATCTAACACTCGAACCTACCATCAACCTAACCCTAACCCTAAACCTAAACCTCAACCTAACCTTCACCCTCATCCACACCCCAACCAAAATCATACACTAACCCTCATCCTAAACTTCACCCTCAACCTCACCCTAACCCTAACCCTCACCTTCACCCTAACCCTAACCCTCATCCTCAAGCTAACCCTAACCCTCGACCTCACCCTCACCCTCACCATAACCCTCATCCTCACCATCCACCTAACCCTAACCCTAAACCTCAACCTAAACCTCACCCTCACTCACACCCCAATTAAAACCCTATACTAACCCTAACCCTCACCCTCATCCTAAGTCTATCCCTCACCCTACCCTCTCCCTAACCCTAATTGTCACCCTACCCTTCACTCTGACCCTCACACACACCCCAACCAAAACCCTAACCTTAACTCTCACCCTAACCCCAAACCCAACACTCACCCTAACCCTAAACTTCTCCCTCAACCTCATCCTCACACTAACCCTCTCCCTGACCCTACCTTAACCCAAGCCCTAACCCTAACCCCAACCCTAAACCTAACCCTCACTCTAACCCTCACCCTCAAGCTAACCCTAAACCTTGACTTCACTCTCACCCTCACCCTAACCCTAAGCCTAACCATCACCCTCACCTTCAACCTAAATCTCACCTTCACCCTAACCCAAACCCTAAACATAAACCTAACACTAACCCTAACACAAACCCTCACCCTCACCATAACCTTAACCATAACCCTAACCCACACTCTAAACCTAACACTTAACCTCACCCTAAACCTAACCCTCACCCTAACCCTTACCCTCACCCTCACCTTCACACTCAACCTAACCCTAACCATCACCTTCACCCTCAACCGAGCCCATAACCTAACCCTAAACCTCAACCTCAACCTCACCCTCACTGTAGCACTAACACTAAACCTAACCCTGAACCTAACCCTCAGCCTAAACCTTGTCCTCACCCTCACCTTCACTGTAACACTAATGCTAACTCTAACTCTCACCCTCAACCTATCCCTGACCATAAGTCTCTCACCCTAACCCTCACGCTAACCCTAACACTAAACCACACCTCAACAAAACCCTAACCCTAACCCTCACCCTAACCCAACCCCTCACCCTCAACGTATCTCTAACCCTAACCCTAACCCTAACCCTAACCTTCACCCTCACGCTAACCCTCACCCTCACCCTCACCCTAACCCTCATCATAAATCTCAAGCTAACCCTAACCCTTACCCTAACCCTAACCCTCACCATAATTGTCACACTTACCCTAACCCTAATACTAATCCTCACCCTCACCCTAAACATAATCCTACCCCTCACTCTAACCCTAAACCTAACACTCACCCAAACCCTCACCCTCACCCTAACACTCACACTCACCCATGCCCTAACCCTCACTCTCACCCTAACCCCAACCTTAAGCCCAACATTAAACCTCACACTCACCCTCACCCTAAACCTAACCCTCACCCTTAACCTCACCCTAACCCTCACCCTAACCCTCAACGTCAACCTCACCCTAAACCTAACCCTAACCCTCAAGTTAGCCCCAACCTTAACCATAACCCTCACCCTAAACTTTATCCTCAAGCTAACCCTAATCCTCGACAACACCCTCTCCCTCACCCTCTCACTCTCACCCTAACCCTCACACACACCCTCAACTTAACCCTCAAGATAAACCTCAATCTAACCCTCACCCTCACCCATACCCCAACCAAAACCCTATACTAACCCTCACCCTAACTCTTACTCTCATCCTTACCCTGACCTTCACCCTAAATATAACTCTAACTCTCACCCTCACCCTTAACCTAATCCTAACCCTAACCCTAACACTCTCCTAACCATAACCTTATCCTAAACCTAACCCAATCCATAACCCTAACCCTAAACTTAACCCTAAACCTCACTCTCACCCTAAACCTCACCCCAAACCTAATCTTAAACCTAATGCTTACTCTAATCCTCACTCTCACCCTAACGCTAACCCTAAACCTAACCCTAACACTAACCCTAACCGTCATTCTAACCCTAACCATAACCTGAAAGCCTCACCCTAAACCTAACCCTAATCCTCACCCTCACCTTCAACCTAACCCTCACCCTCACTGTAACCCTAAACTCACCATATCCTTAACCCTAACACTCAACCTAATCTTAACCCTAACTGTTGCCTTCACCCTCTCACTAACCCTAACCCTAGCTCCCACCCTAACCCTCACCCTAAACCTAAACCTAATGCTATACCTCACCCTAACCCTAACACTCACCCTAACCCTCAACCTCAAGCTAACCCTAACCCTCGACCTCACCCTCACCCTCACCCACACCCCAAACAAAACCCTATCTTTACACTAACCCTCACCCTAACTCTCACCCTCATTCTCAACCTCACCCTAACCCTAACCCTAACCCTAACCCTAACCCTCAACCTTAGCCACACCCCTACCAAAACCCTAACCCTAACCCTCACCCTAACCCAAACCCTAACCCTCACCCTAACTCTAAACATAACCCTCACCCTAAACCTAACCCTTACCTTAACTTTAACCCTAACCCTAACCCTCACCCTTACCCTATCCCTCATTCTAATCCTCACACTCACCCTAACTCTAACCCTAACCAGAACATTAACCCTAACCCTCATCCTCACCCTCACCCTAACACTAACCATAACCCTCTCACTCACCCTAACCCTAAACCTAACCCTCATCCTAACCCTAAATTTCTTCCTCCCCCTCTTCATAACCCAAAACCTCACACTCAACCTCACCCTAACAATCAACCTCATCCTAGGCCTAACCCTGACACTGACCCTCACCCCAACCTTAACCCTCACCCTCCCAGTCACCCTAACCCTAACCCTAAGCCTCAATCTCACCCTCACCCTCACCCTAACCCTAACCCTAACTCTCAACCTATCCTCAACCATAACACTAACCCTCAACCTCATCCTCACCCTCATCCTAACCCTCACCCTAACCCATACCCTAACCTTCACCCTAATCCTAAACCTAACCCCAACCCAAAACTAAACATAAGCCTTACCCTAACCCTAAACCTAACCCTCACCTTCACCCTCATCCTAAACTTAACCTTAACCTTCATCCCAAACCTAATCCTAACACTCACCATATCCCTAACCCTAACCATAAAGTTCATTGTATACCTAAACTTCACCTTCACCCTCACCCTCACCCTCACCCTAATCCTAATCCTCACCCTCACCCTCACTTTCACCCTAACCCTCACCCTCAGCCCTAGCCTCACACCCACCTAAACACAAACCTAACCTTAACCCACACCCTTACCCTCACCCTCACCCTAACTACTAACACTCACCTAACCCTAACCCTAGCCCTTACCCTCACCCTAAACCTAACCCTAAACCTCACCTTAATACTAACCCTAACCCTCACCTTAACACTCACCCTCAATCTCACCCTAACCTTAACCCTTGGTCTCACCCTCATCTACAGCCTCACCCTTGCCCTGTCCCTAAACCTAACCCTCAACCTAACCCCCACCCTCATCCACACCCCAACCAAAAACCTAAACCTAACCCTAACCTTCACCCTCACCCTAACTCTAACCCTCACCCTCACACTTACCCCAACACTAAACCTCACCCTAACCCTAAGTCTAACCCTAACCCGAATCCTAACCCTAAACCAAAACATAACCCTCAACCAAACCCTAACCCTCCCCCTAATCTTAACTCTCACTTTAATCCTCACACTCATCCTAAACCTAATCCTAACCCTAACTCTAACCCTAACCCCCACCCTTAACCGAAACCTAACCAAAACCCTAACCCTCATGCTAACCCTAAATTGTCCCTCACCCTCAACCTAACCCTCACCCTCACGCTAACACTCACTCTAATACTAGCACTAACGCTCACCTTCACCCTAACACTAGCGCTAACGCTCACTCTCACCCTAACCCCAACCCTAACCCTAAACCTAACCCTCACCCTCATCAGCACCCACAGCATAACCCTAATCCTCACACTAACCCTAATCCTAACCCTCACCCTCACCCTCACCTTCACCAACTCCCCAACCAAACCCTAACACTAACACTCACCCAACCCTCACCTTTATCCTAACCGCAACCCTAATCCTAACCCTGACCTGCAACCTCACCCTCAGCTTCACCCTCATCCTAACTCTAACCCTCACCCTAACCATCACCCTCATGCTTCCCCTAACCCTCAATCTCAAACTCACTCTCACCCTAATACTAACCCTAATCCTAACCCTCACCCCAACCTCACCCTAACCCTAACTCTAAATCTGACACTCACCCTAACCCTAAACTGAACCCTTACACAAACCCTCACCTTAACCCTTACCCTCACACTCACCATCACCCTCACCCTCACCCTCAACCTAACCCTGTTTCACCCTCACCCTAATCCTAATACTCACCGTATCTCTAACCCTAACTCTAATATTCATCCTTACCCTAACCTTCACCCTCACCCTCACCCTAAACCTCACTCTCACCCTCCTCTTAACCCTAATCCTCACCCTAACCCTCACCTTCACCCTAACCCTCACCCTAAGCCTCACACCCACCCAACCCCAAACCTAACCCTAACCCTCCCCTCACCCACACCCTAACCCTCACCCTAACACTAACCCTAACCAGAACCCTAAACTTCAAGTTCAACCTCACTATAACCCTCACCCTAACACTAACACTAACCCTAACACTCACCTAACCCTAACCCTAGCCCTCACTCTAAGCCTAAACCTAACCCTAAACCTCACCCTAACCCTAACCCTCTAACTCAACCTCACCCACAGCCTCACCCTCACCCTCACCCTGTCTCTAACCCTAACCCTCAACCTAACCCTCACACTCTTCCACATCCCAACCAAAATCCTAACCCTAACCCTCACCCTCACCCTAACTCTAACCCTCACACTCACCCTCACCTTAACCCCCACCCTCACAAACACCCCAACCAAAATCCTAACCTTAACCCTCACCTTAACCCTAAACCTAACCCTAACCCTCACCACAACCCTAACCCTCACCCTAAACTTAACCCTCACTTAAATCCTCAAACTCATCCTAACCCTTACCCTAACACTAACCCTGACCCTCACCCTCACCCTAACACCCTAACCTTAACCAAAATACTACCCTCACCCTAATCCTAAACCTAACCCTCACCTTAACCCTAAACATTTTCCTCACCTTCACCCTCACCCTCACCCGAACACTCACCTTAACCCTAACCCTAACACAACCAAAACCCTAATCCTAACCATCACCCTAACCCTCACCCTAACCCTAACCCAATCCCTCACCCTCAACTTCACCTTAGCAATCATCTTAACCCTAAACCTAATGCTAACCCTAACCCTAACCCTCTCACACTCACCCTAGTACTCACCCTCACCTTCACCCTTACCCTCACCCTAAACCTAAACCTAACCCTAACCATAACCCTAACCCTAACCCTCACCCTAAGCCTCACACTAACCCTAACACTAACCCTTACCCTCACCCTAAACCTCACACTCACCCTAACCCTCAACATCACCCTCACCCTAACCCTCAATGACACCCTCACCCTAACCCTAACCCTAAACCTCACCCTCACCCTCACCATCATCCTCATCCTCACCCTCACCCTAACGTGAACCCTAACCCTAACCCTACATTTCACCCTAAACCTAACTCAAACCCTAACCCTAACACTCACCCTAAACCTAACACTAACCTTAATCCTAACTCTCACCCTAACCCACAGCCTCACCCTAAAATTAAGTCTAACCCTAACCCTAACCTAACCCTAACCATAACGCTAACCCTCACCCTAAATCTAACCATAACCTCCAAACTAACCCTAACCCTTATCGTAACTCTCACCCTCATCCTCAACCTAACCACCACCCTAGTCCTCACACTAACCCTAACCCTAACACTAAACCTTGCCCTCACCCTCACCCTAACCCTAACCCTAACCCAAATCCTAAACCTCACACTCATCCTAACCCTAACCCTAACCCTCACCCTAAACCTAACACTCAACCTAATCCTAACCCTTACCCTAACCCTCACCCTAACCCTCAACATAAACCTAACCCTAATCCTAACCCTCATTCTAATCCTTACCCTCACCCTAACCATAAACCTAACCCTCACCCTAACAATAACCCTAAATCTCACCCCCACCCTAAGCCTAAGCCTAAGCCTAACCCTAACGCTCACCCTAACTCTAACCCAAACACTCTCCATCACTCTCAACCTAAGCCTAAACCTAACCCTTACCCTAACACTCAGCCTAACCATAAACTTAACGCTAACCCTAACCATAAACCTAATCCAAAAGCTAACACTAACCGTCACCCTCACCCTAACCCTAACTATAATCCTTACCCTCTACCTCACACTTATGCTCACCCTCATCCTAACCTGAACCCGAACCCTAACCCTCAACCTCAGCCTTACCCTCATCCTAACCCTAACCCTAGATCTCGCCATAACGCTAATGCTAACAAGAAACCTCACCCTAACTCTAACTCTAAACCTCACCCTCACGCTCACCCTAACACTTACCCTCACCCTCACCCTCACCCTAACCCTAAACCTAACCATCACCCTAACCATAAATCTAACCCTAACCGTAAACCATACACTAACCCTCACCCTAACCCTCACCCTCACCTTAACCATAACCCTAAATCTAAACCTCACCCTCACCTTAACCCTAACCCTCACTCTATCCCTAACTCTAACAGTCACCCTAACCCTGACTCTCATCCTAACCCTCACACTCACCCTAACCCTAATCCTAACCCTATCCCTAACACTCACCCTAATCCTTAGCCTCTCCCTAAAATTCAACCTCATCCTAACCCTCACCATCACCCTAACCCTAACATTCACCATAACCATAAACCTAACCGTCAACCTAACCCTAACCCTCACCCTCACCCTCACCATCAACCTAACCCTATTCCAAATCCTAATCCTAACACACAAACTCACCCTCACCATCACCCTAACCCTAACCCTAAATCTCACCCTCACCGTAACCCTAAAACTCACCCAAACCTAACCCTCACCCTCACCCTCACCCTCACCCTCACCCTCACCGTCAATCTAACCCTAACCCTAACCCTAATCCTAAACATAGTCCTAAGCTTCATGCTAAACCTCACCCTAACCCTCACCCTAAACCTCACCCTCACCTTAACCCTATCACTAACCCTAACCCTCACCATGACCCTCACCCACACACTAACCCTAACTCTAACAGTAACCCTAACCCTCACTCTCACTCTCACCCTCACCCTAAACCTATCCATAGCCCTCACCCTAACACTCACCTTAACCTACACACTAATCCTTACCCTAAACCTAACCCTAAAGGTCACCCTCACCCTCACCCTTACCTTCACCCTAACCCTCTCACCCTCACCCTAACTGTAACCCTAACCCTCATCCTCACCTACACCCTCACCTTCACCCTAAACCTAACCCTAAGCCTCATGCTAACCATCACACAAATCCTATCCCTAACCCTAAACCTCATCCTCATCCTCACCCTAACCCTGACCATCACCCTCACCCTCACCCTCACCCTTACCTAAACCTCACACTCACCCTCACCCTTACACTCACCCACACCCACACCCAAAAAACTAACCCTATTCCTTACCCTCACTCTCACCCTCACCCTCACCATCAACCTAACCATCAACCTATCACTCACCCTCACCCTAACCCTAACACTCACCCTAAACCTCAGTCTAACCCTAACCTTAAACCTCACCCTCTCTCTCACCCTCACCCAAACCTTAATCCTCAACCTCACCCTCACCCTAAATCTGAACTTCACCCTCATCACCCTCAACCTCAACTTAACCCTAACACTAACCCACCCTCACCTTCAACCACACACCAACCAAAACCTTAACCCTAATCCTCACCCTAACCCTAAACTTAACCCTAACCCTAACCCTCACCATAACCCTAACCCTCAGCCTAACCCTAACCCTAACCCTAACCCTAGCCCTCACCCGCACCTCATTCTAACCCTAACATTCACCCTCACCCTCACCCTAACCTAACCCTAACCCTAAACATAACCCTAAGCCTCATGCTAACCGTCACTCTCACCCTAACCCTCATCCTAAACCTCACCCTAACCCTCACCCTCTCCTTCACCCTAACCTCCACCTTAATCCTCACACTCACCTTCACCCTAACCCAAACACTCACCCTCACCCTCAACATCACTCTTATCCTAACCATAACTCTAACCTTAACCCTCACCTTCAACCTCCCATTCACGCTAACCATAACCCTAAATCTCATGCTCACCCTAACCCTAAACTTAACCCTCCCCCCAACCCTCACTCTCATACCCACCCTTATACTAAGACTATTCTTCACCCTCGCCCTCACAATAACCCTCAGCTTCATCTTCACCCTCACCCTCACCCTAACCCTGACCTTCACCCTAACCCTAACACTCACTTTAATCCTCACCCTAATCCTTACCCTAACCCTAACCCTAACCCACACCCTCACCCTCACCCCAACCCTCACCTTCACGCTAACACTAAATCTAACCCTAACCCTCACCCTCAACTTTCCCTAAACCTCACCCTCACATTCACCCTAACCCTCATCCTAACCCTATCCCTAACCCTCACCTCACCCTATACCTAACTTTATCCCTAACCCTAACCCTAACCCTCACACTCACCCTAACCCTCACCCTCACCCTTACCCTAAACTTCACCCTCACACTCACCCTAACCATAAACTTAAACCTAACCCTAAGTCTAAACCTCACTCTCACGCTCACCCTGACCCTCATCCACATCCACACCCTAACCATAACACTAACCCTAACTCTAACCCTCACTCTCACCCTCACCCTCAATCTAAACATAAACCTTAGCCTGACACTCAACTTAACCCTAACACTCACCCTAATCCTCAGCCTAAACCTAACCCTCACCCTCATGCTCACCCTCACTCAAACCCTAATCCTCAACCTCACCCTGACCCTAATCCTCACCCTCACCCTCAATCTAACCCTAACCCTAACCCTAACCCTAACCCTAACCCTTACCCTAAACTTCACCCTCAACCACACCCGAACCCTAATCCTAACCCTCACCCAAAACCTATGCTTAATCCTAACCCTAACCCTAACCCTCACCCTAACCATTACCATTACCATAACCCTAATACTCACCCTAACCCTCAGCCTTACTGCAACCTTAACCATAACCCTCAACCTCACCCAAACTGTATCCCTATCCTTAACCCTAGCCCTCACCCTCACCCTCATTCTAAACCTAACCCTCAACCTCACACTAACCCAAACTTAACCCTAACCCTAAACATAACCCTAAGCCTCACGCTAACCATCACTCTCACCCTAACCATAACCCTAACCCTCACCTCACACTAACCCTCACCCTCACCTTCAACCTAACCCTAACCCTAACCCTCACCCTAATCCTCACCCTCACCTTCACCCTAACCCTAACCCTAACCCATACACTCACCCTCACCCTCAACATCACCCTTATCCTAACCATAACTCTAACACTAACCCTTACCTTCATCCTCACTTTCACCCTAACCCTAAATCTCACGCTCACGCTCACCCTAACACTAATCCTAACCCTAACCCTCACCCACACTTTCACCCTTGCCCTCACCCACACTCACACCCTAACTCTAATCCTAACCCTAACCCAAACACTCAGCCTCAAACCCTCAGCCTCACCCTCACCCTCATGTTCAACCTAACCCTAACCCTAACCATCACCCTCACCCTCACCCTAAAGCTCACCCTAAACCTCATCCTAACCCTAACCTCAACCCTAAACCTCACCTTCACACTCATGACCCTCAACTTAATCCTAATCCTCACACTCACCCTGACTCTCACCCACACTCTAAACCTCACCCTCACCCTAACCCTAATGCTAACCCTCACCCTAACCCTCGCCCTTACCCTAAACCTAACCCCAACCCACACCCTAACCCTCACCTTCACTCTCACCTTTACCCTAACCCTAAAATTCACCCTAAACCTAACCCTCATGCTAACCCTCACACTAACCTTAACGCTATCCCTAACCCTAAACCAAACCCTAACCCTAATCCTAACCTTAACCCTGACCCTAACCCTCACCTTACCCTAACCTAAATCTAACCCTCATCCTCAACCTCACTCTCACTCTTACCCTGAACTTCACCCTCACACACTAACCCTAAACCTAACCCTAACCCTAAGCCTAAACCTCATCCTCACCCTCTCCCTCACCCACACCCACACCATAATCCTAACCCTAACCCTCACTCTCATGCTCACCCTCACCCTCAACCTAACCATAAACCTAATTTTCACCCTCACCCTCACCCTAACGCTAACACTCACTCTAACCCTCAGCCTAAGCCTAACCCTCACCCTCTCACCCCATGCTCATCCTCACACAAACCCTAATCCTCAATCTCACCCTAACCCTAACCCTCAACTTCACCCTCACCCTCACCCTCAACCTCAACATGAACCTAAACCTAACCCTCACCCTAACCCTCACTCTCAATGATACCCCAACCAAAACCCTAACCCTAACCTTAACCCTAACCCTAACCCTCAACCTCACCCTAACACTCACCCTAACCCTCAGCCTAACCCTAACCCTCACCCTCACCTTCACCCATCCCACCCCCACACCCTAACCCTAACCCAAACCCTCACCCTCACCCTCATTCTAACACTAACCCTCACCCACACCCCAACCCTAACCTAAACCTAACCTTAAATCTAACCCTAAGCCTCATGCTAACCGTCACTCACCCTAACCATAACCCTTAACTTCACCCTAACCCTCACCCTCACCTTTACCCTAACCCTAGCCCCAACCCTAACCCTAACCCTAACCCTAACACTAACCTTCACCCGAATCCTAAAACTATCCCTAATCCTAATCCTAACCCTCACACTCATGCTCACCCTTATGCTAACACTAATCCTCACCCTTACCCTCATGATAACCCTCCCCTTCATCTTCACTCTCACCCTCACCCTATCCCTCACCCTCACAACCTAACATTCACTTTAACCCTCACCCTAAACATTACCCTCATCCTAATCCTAACCCTAACTCTCACCCTCACCCTCACCCTCACCCTCTCCCCAACACTAATCTAACCCTAACTCTAAACATAACACTAAGCCTCATGCTAACCATCACTCTCACCCTAACCATAACCCTAACACTCACCCTAATCCTAACCCTCACCTTCAACCTAACCCTAACCCTAACCCTCACCCGAATCCTCAACCTAACCCTAACCATAACCCTATCCCTAACCCTCACACTCATGCTCACCTTCATGCTAACCCTAATCCTCACCCTTACCCTCACAATAACCCTCACCTTCCTCTTCACTCCCACCCTCACCCTCACCCTAACCTAACACTCACCTTAACCCTCACCCTAATCCTTACCCTAACCCTAACCCTAAACATCACTCTAACCCTCACACTAACCCTAACCCTAACCCACACCCTCACCCACACCCTCACCCTAAATCTAACCCTAACCCTAAACCTAAACCTAACCCTAAGCCTCTTTCTAACCCTCACACTAACCCTCTCCCTAATCCTAAATCAAACCCTAATGCTAATACTTATTCTAACCCTAACCCTAACTCTCACCTCACCCTAAAATAACTCTTACCTTAACCCTAACTCACCCTCAAACTCACCCTCACATTCACCCTAATCCTAATCCTAACCCTAACCCTAATGCTAACCCTCACACACACCCTAACCCTAACCCTAACCCACACTCTCACCCTCACCCTCACCCTCACCCTCACCCTCAATCTAACCATAGACCTAACCCTCGCACTCACCCTAAACACTCACCCTAACCCTCAGCCTAACCATCGTCTTCACCCTCACCCTCACCCTCACCCAAACCCCAAACCTCAACCTCATCCTCACCCTAACCCTCACCTTCACCCTCACCCTCACTCTCACCCTCACCCTCAACCTTACCCTAACCTTAACCCACTCCCTAAGCCTCACCCTCAACCACACTGTAACCAAAACCCTAAACCTAACCCTCACCCTAATCCTAACCCTAACCTTAACCCTAACCCTAACCCTCACCCTAACCATTACTCTAACCCTAAACCTAACCCTAACCCTGACTCTCACCCTCACCCACAGCCAGACTCACCCCCTAACCCTAACCCTAGTCCTCACCCTCATTCTAAACCTAACCCTCTCCCTCACCCTAGCCCTAACCCTAATCATAACCCTAAGCCTCACGCTAACCCTCACTCTCACCCTAATCATAACCCTAACCCTCACCCTCACCTTCACCCTAACCCTAACCCTAACCTCACCCTAATCCTCACCCTCACCTTCACCTTCACCCTAACCCTAACCCTCACCCAAACACTCACCCGCATGCTCAAAATCACCCTTATCCTAAACATAACGCTAACCCTAAACCTCATTTTTACCCTCACATTCACCCTAAACCTAACCCGAAATCTCACCCTCACCCTCACCGTAACCCTCAACCTAACCCTAACCTCACCCTTGCCCTCACACACACCCACACACTTACCCTAATCCTAACACTAACCATAACCCTAACCATAAACCTAACCATAACCCTCACCCTCAACCTAACCCTCACCCTCACCTTGACCCTAAATCTAACACTCACCCTCACCCTAACTCTAAACCTAAATCTAACCCAAAACCCAATCATAAACCTCAGCCTAACCTTAACATTAACACTAACACTAACACTAAACCTCACCCTAAACCTAACACCAACCATAACCCTTACCTTCACCCTCACCCTCTTCCTAAAGCATAACCCTCACCCTCTCCCTAAGCATAAACCTAACCCTCACCCACACCCTCAACCTAACCTTAAACTTAACACCAACGATAACTTTAACCTAACCTTCACCCTCACCCTCACCCTAACCTAACACTCATCCTCATATTAATCCTCACCTTCACCTGAAACCTAACATTAACCCTCACCCTCACCCTCATACTCACACTCACCATCACCCTAATGCTAAGCCTAAAGCTCACCCTAACCCTAACCCAAACACTCACCCTAATCATAACCCTAACCCTTACCATAACCCTTATCCTAACCTTAAATCTCACCTACATCCTCACCCTCACTGTCACCCTTACCCTAACCCTAACACTAAATTCACCCTCACCCTCACCCTAAGCCTCACCCGCTAACCCTAACGTTAACAAGCTCCTCACCCTCACCTTCATCCTCACAATCACCCTGATCCTTACACTAAACCTCACCCTCACGCTCACCCTAACCCTAACCCTAACCCTCACCCACACCGTTACCCTGATCCTAAACCTATCTCCCACCCTCACCCTCACCCTAACCCTTACTCTCACCCTAACACTCAGCCTAACCCTAACCCTCACCCTCATGCTCACCCTCACCCTAACCCTAATCCTCACCCTCACCCTCACCCTTACCTTCACCCTCAGCCTAACCATCACCCTCATCCTAATCCTAGCCCTAAACCTCACCCTAAGCATAATGCTAACACTAAACCTAACCCTCACCATCACCCTCATGGTAACCCTAACCATCACCCTAACTCTCATCCTCATCCTAACCCTACCATAACCCTAAACCTCAACCTCACCCTCTCACTAAACCTAACCCTAAAGCTAACCCTTTCTCTCATCCTCATCCTAACCCTAACCTTAGGCCTCACCATAAACCTAATCCTAACTCTAAACCTCATCATCACCCTCACCCTCATGCTCACCCTAATCCTAACACTCACTGTAACTCTAACCATAATCCTTACCTTAACACTAACCCTAACCTTAGCCATCCCCTCACCCTCACCCTCACCCTGAACATAACACTCACCTTCACCCTCAACCTCACCCTCACCCTTACACTAAACCTCACCCTCACACTCACCCTAACCCTAAATATAACCCTAACTTAACCTAACCCTAACCCTCACACTCATCCTCACCTCACCTCACCCACACCCACACCATAAACCTAACCCTAGCGGTTACCCTCGCCCTCAATCAAACCCTAACCCTCACCCTCACCCTCACCCTCACCCTAACACTCATCCTAACCCTCAGCCTAACCCTAACACTAACCCTCACCCTCACGCTCATCCTCACCCTAAACCTCACCTTCACCCTCACTCTCATCCACACCCTCACCCTCACGCTAACCCTAACCCTAACCCTCACACTATCCCTAACCTTAACCTAACACTAACCCTTACCCTCAACCTCACCCTCACTAAACCTAACCCAACCCTCACCCTCACCTTAACACTAGCACTCACCTTACCCTAACCCTAACCCTTACCCTAACCTTAACTCTAACTCATCCTAACCCTCAGCCTAACCCTAACACTAACCCTCACCCTCACGCTCATCCTCACCCTAAACCTCACCTTCGCCCTCACTCTCATCCACACCCTCACCCTCACGCTAACCCTAACTCTAACCCTCACACTCACCCTCAAGCTAACCCTAACGCTAAACCTAACATTTACCCTAACCCTCATCCTCAACCTCACCCTAACACTAACCCTCAACCAAATCCAAAACCTAACCCTAAACCTCACCTTCACCTTCACCTTCAACCTCACCCAGTCCTAAACATACCCCTAACCCTAACCCTAAACCTAACCATAACCTTCACCCTCACACTAAACATCATCCTCACCCTCACCCTAACCATAATGCTAACCCTCACCCTAACCCTAAACCTGATACTCCCTTCATGCTCATGCTCACACTAACCCTAAACCTAACCCTAACCCTAACCCTCACCCCCACTGTCAATGTAACCCTAACCCTCACCCTCACTCTAAGTCTAACACTCACCCCAACCCTCAGCATAACCCTAACCCTAACCTCATGATCACATTCACCCACATCCACACCCTAACCGTAACCCTAAAACTAGCCCTCACCCTCGCCCTCACCCTCACCCTCAATCTAACCCTGACCCTAAACCTCACGCTCACCCTAACCCTAACAATCAACCTCACCCTCACCCTAACACAAGACCTCACCCTAATCCTCACCCTTACCCTTACCCTTACCTTCACCTTCACCCTTACCGTCACCCTAATCCTAAACGTAACCCTAACCCTAACCCTAACCATCACCCTAACCCTAACACTCACCTTCACCCTATCATCCTCACCCTCACCCTAACCCTAATGCTAACCCTCACCCTAACCCTAACGCTAACCCTAAAACTGACACTCACCTTCACCCTCATGCTCACACTAACCCTCACCCTCACCCACACCCCCACTCTCAATCTAACCCTCACCCTCACCCTAATCCTAACCCTAAAACTAACACTAGCCCTAACCCTCAGCATAATCCTAACCCAACCCTAACCCTCACCCTCACGCTCACCCACAGTCACACCCAAACCCTAACTCTAAAGCTACCTCTCACCCTCTCCCTCACCCTAACCCTAAACCTCTGCCTCACCCTCACCCTCACCCTAACCCTAACAATCACCCTCACCCTAACCCTAATCCTCAACCTTACCCTTAACCTAATCCTTACCCTTACCCTAACCCTAACCCTAACCATAACCGTAACCGTAACCCTAATCCTAACCCTAACCCTAACGCTCACCCTCACCCTAAGCATCACCCTAAACCTAACCCCAATCCTAACTCTCATTCTAATCCTCACCCTCACCCTAACCATAAACCTAACCCTTTCCCTAACAATAAACTTAATCTTCAACCCCACTCTCACACTAAACCTAATCCTCACCCTCACCTAACCCTAACCCTCAACATAACCCTAAACCTCACCTTAATGCTAACCCTAACTCAACCACTCACTCTCACCCTCAACATCACCCTTATCCTAACCTTAACTTTAACCCTAATCCTCACCTTCACCCTCACATTCACCCTAACACTAACCATAAATCTCATGCCCACCCTAACCATAAACCTAACCCTAACCCTAGAACTCACCCACATCCACATCCTCATCCTCACCCTCAATCGAAACCTAACCATAAATCTCACACTCATCCTAACCCTACACCTAATCCTAACCCTAACTCTCATACTCACCCTCACCCACACCTTAACCCTAACCCTCACCCTAACCTTAACTCTCACCCTCACCCTTACCCTCACCATAACCCTCATCCTTACCCTAAACATAACACTTATCCTAACCCTCCCTCTAATCCTCACCCTCACTCTAACCATAAACAAAACCCTAAACTTAACCCTCACTCCCACCCTCACCCTCACCCTCACCCTAACCCTAAACCTAAGCCTAACCCTCACCCTCATCCTAAACCTACTCTAGCTCTCACCCTAACACTAACCCTACACCTGACACTAACCCTAACCCTAACTGTAAACCTCACCCTCAAACAAAAAGTAACATTTACCCTAACACTAACCCTAAACCTAACCCTCTCCCTCACCCTAACCCTAATATTCACCCTAACTCTAGCCTTAACTCTTACCCTAGCCCTAACCCTTACCCTCACCATCCACTGCAGCCTCACTTCAATCCTTAACCTAACAATAACCTTCACCCTAAATTAACCCTAGCCTTATGCCTTATGCCTAACCCTCACTCTCACCCTCACCCTAACCAAAAACTCACTCTCACCCTAAACTGAAACCTCACTTTAACCATAACCCCAAACCCAAACCTCCCCCTCCCCCTCCCCCTATCCCTAACCCGACCCTCATGGTCACCCTAAACCTAAAACTCACCCTAAAATTAATCCTAACCCTAACTCTCTCCCTAACCCTAACCCTAAGGCACACCCTAACCCTAAGCCTAATTCTCAAATTCACCCTCAACCTAAACCTCACCCTCACCATAACCCTAACCATAACCCTCAACCTAATACTAACCCACACACTCACACTCAATCTCACCCTCACCCTAACTATAACCATAACCCTAAACTTAACACTCATGCTCAAACTGACCCGAGACTTAACATGAACTTAATCGTAAGCCTCACGCTAACCCTCACACTAACCCTAACCTGAACCCTAACAACACTAAGCCTAACTCTAACAACCCTAACCCTAAACCTAAACCTAACATACCTAACCCTAAACCTAACAACCCTAACCTTAACCCCAACCAAAATCCTAACACAAACACTAACCCTAACCCTAACCCTAACCCAACCCTAAACCTAACAATTCTAACCCCAACAACACTAACCCCAAACCTAAACCTTACCCTTACCCTAAACCTCCCCTAACCCTAACAACACTAACCCTAACACTAAACCTAATCCAAACACTAATCATATTCCTAACCCTAACCCTTCCCTTTCCCCTTACCCTCACACTAACACTAAACAAAACCCTAAATTTAACACTCACCCTCAACCTAACCCAAAACCTAACACTAACCCTAATCCTAAGCCTCACGCAAACCCTCACACTAACCCTGACAACCCTAAGTCTAACACTAACAATCCTAACTCTAACCCTAAACTTAACCCTAACAAGCCTAACCCTAACCCTAACAACCCAAACCCAAACCCAAACCCTAACAAACCTAACCCTAACCCTAACAACCCTAAACCTATAAACCTAACCCTAACAAACATAACCCTAAAATTAACCCTAACCCTAACACTAACTCTAACCCTAACCCTCACTCTAACAACACTAACCCTAACCGTAACAACCCTAACCCTAACCCTAACCTTAACCCTAAACCTAACACTAACCATGCTAACCAAAACCAAACAACCCTAACCCTGAGACTAACCATAACACTAACACTAAAGCTAACAACACTAACCCTAACAACCCTAGCCCTAACCCTAACCCTAACAACCTTATCCCTAACCCTAACCCTAGCAACCCTAGCCCTAACACAAGCAACCCTAACCCTATCCCTAACACTAACTCTAACACTAAAAACCCTAACCCTAAACCTAACAACCCTAACGCTAATCCTAAATGCTCTAAGCCTTACCCTAACATCCATAATACTAACCCTAACCCTATCCCCAACCCTAAACCTAACCCTAAAAACTCTAACCCTAACCCTGACCATAACCCTAACGCTAAATCTAACCCTAACCATAACAACCCTAAGTCTAACCCTAACAATCCTAACCTTACCCTTTACCCTAACCCCAGGAACCCTTCCTTAACCCTAACAATCCTAACACTAACCCTAACCCAACACTAACATCCATGATACTAACCCTCTCACTCTAACCTTAACCCTAACGACCTTAACCCCAACAAACCTAACCCTACCTTAACCCTAACCCTAAACACCCTAATCCTCAACCTGAAAACGCTAAACTGAACCCTAAAAACCCTAAGTCTAACCTTAACAACCCTAACCCTAACACTAACCCTAACCCTAAGCCTAAGCCTAACCTTAACCCTAACAACCCTAACTCTAACTCTAACCACCTTAACCCTAACCCTAAGCACCCTAATCCTAACCCTAACACTAAACTGAACCCTAAAAACCCTAAGTTTAACCCTAACAACCCTAACCCTAAGCCTAACCCTAACTTTAACCCTAACCCTAACAATGCTAAACCTAACCCTAAAAACCCTAACACCAACACTAAACCTAACCCTAATCCTAACCCTAGCAACCCTAACCCTAACACCCTAACCTTAACACCCTAACCCTAATCCTATCAACCCTAACCCTTACCCTAACAACCCTAACCGTAACCCAAACACTAACAACACTAAACCTAACAATCCTAACCCTAACAACACTAACCCCAACCCTAATACTTAACCATACTTTTACCCTTACCCTTACCCTAAACCTACCCTAACCCTAACAACCCTAACCCTAAACCTAACAAATCTAACCCTATCAACACTAAACCTAACCCAAAACCTAACCATATACCTAACCCTGACCCTTACCCTTACTCTCACACTAACACTAAACAAAACTCTAAACCTAACACCCACCCTCAACGTAACACTAAACCTAACACTAACTCTATTCCTAAACCTCACACAAACCCTCACACTAACCCTAACACTAAACCTAATGCTAACAACCCTAAGTCTAAAACAAACAACCCTAACTCTATTCCTAAACCTAACCTTAACAACACTAACTCTAACCCTAACAACCCTAATCCTAACCCTAACGAAACCCTAAGAAACCTAACTCTAACCCTAACTCGAGCAACCCTAACCCTATAAACCTAACCCTAACAACCATAACCCTAAAATTAACCCTAATACTAACACTAACCCTAACCCTAAGAATCCTAACCCTAACCGTAACATCCCTAACCCTAACAACCCTAACCCTAAACCTAACAACCCTAACCTTAAGCCTAACCCGAAACCTAACCCTAACCCCCTAACGCTAACCCTAACCACCCTAACCCTAAGACTAACCCTAACCCCAAAGCTAAAAACCCTAACCCCAACCCTAAGAACCCTAGCCCTAACCCTAATGATCCTTACCATAACCCTAACGCTAACAACCCTAACCATAACAAGCTTAACCCTAACAACTGTAACCTTAACCTTAACCCTAACCCTAATCCTAACTGTAACCCTAACAAATCTAACCCCAACCCTAACAAGCCTAACCCTAACCCTTACCCTAATCCTAAAAACATTTACGCTAACCCAAAAAAACCTAACCCTCACCTTAACCACCCTAATCCTAACAAACATAACCCAAACCCTAACCCTAATCCCAACCCTAAGCCTAAACATAAACCTAATCCTAACAACCCTAACCCTAACCCTCACAACCCTAACAACCCTCGCCAAACCCTAACACTAACAACCCTAACCCTAAGAAAAACCATAACCCTAACCCTAAGCCTAACCCTAACAAACTTAACCATAATGCTAACTACCCTAGCCATAACCCTAAACGTAACAACTCTAACCCTACACATATCAGCTCTAACCCTAAAAACCCTAACCCTAACAACCTTAACCCTAACAACCGTAAGTCTAACCTTAACCCAAACTCTAATACTAACTGTAATCCTAACAACCCTAATCCTAACCCTAACAATCCTATCCCTAAACCTAACCCTAATTAAAATCCAACAACCTTTACCCTAACCCTAACAACTCTAACCCTAACAACCCTTACCCTAACCTTAACCCCAACACTAACCCTAACCTAAACCTAACCCTAGCAACCCTAACCCTAAAAAACCTAACCTTAACCCTAAACATAATCCTAACAATCCTAACACTAACCCTCACAATCCTAACCCTAATTCTAACCCTAACAACCCTAACCCTAATGCTAAAAAAGCTAACCTAACCCTAACAACTCTAACGTAACAAATATAACCCTAACCCTAAGCCTTATCCTAACCTTAAGAACCCTAACCCTAACAACCCTAACCGTAACCTTAACCCTAACCGTAACCTGTAACCTGTACCCTTACCCTTATGCTTACCCTAACCCAAACCATAGCCCTAACCCAAACCCTAACCCTAGCACTAACAAACCCAACCCTATCCCTAAGAAAACTAACCCAAAACTTAACCATAACCCTAACCTTAACCTTAACCTAACCCTAACAACCCTAAACCTTACCTTACCCTTTTCCTTACCATAACCCTAACCCTAACGCTAACAACCCTAACCCTAACAATAACCCTAACCCTAACAAACTTAACCCTAACCATAACCCTAAAAAGTCTAACCCTAACCCTAACAACCCTAATCATAACCGTAACCATAACCGTAACTGTAATCGTAACCCTAACCCTAACCGTGGCAGTCCTAACCCTAACCCTAACAACCCTAACACTAAATCTAACAACCCTAACCTTAATTCTAACCCTAACAACCCTAACGCTAACCCTAACACTAACCATTACCATAACAGCCCTTGCCTAACCCAAACAAACCAAACCCTAAACCTTAACAACTTTAACCCTAATGCTAACGCTAACCCTAACAAATCTAAGCCTAATCCTAACCCTAACCCTAATAACTCTTACCCGAACAACCCTAACTGTAAAGCTAATCCTAACCATAACCCCTACCCCTACCCTTACCCTAACCCTTACAACACTAATCCTAACCATACCTACCTTAAATCTAACCCTAACAACATTAACAATAACCCTAAACCTAACCTTAAGCTAACCCTAACTACACTAACCCTTACCCTTTCCTGAACCCTAACCCTAACAACCCTGACCCTAACCCTAACAATAACCATAACCCTAACAACCCTAACCCTTACCCTAACAACCCTAACACAAACAACCCTAACCCTAAAAACCTTAACCATAACCCTAACCATAACACTAACCCTAACAATAACCCTAACCTTAACAACCCTAACCCTAACCCTAACAACACTAACCCTAACCCTAACAACACTAACCCTAACCCTAACAACACTAACCCTAACCCTAACAATGCTAACCCTAACCTTAACAACACTAACTGCTACCGTAAGCCTAACTACCCTAACCCTAACCCTAAAAACCCTAACCCTAATCCTAAAACCCTAAGCCTAACTATAACATCCCTAATCCTAATCATAACCCTGTTCCCAACCCTAAACCTAACCCTAACAACCCTAACCCTAACCATAAACCTAATCCTAAACCTAACCCTAACCGTAACAACCCTATGTCTAACCCTAACAACCCTAACCCTAACACTAACCCTAACACCAGGAACCCTATCTTAACCCTAACAATCCTAACACTTACCCTAACCTTAACACTAACCCAACACTAACATCCATAATACTAATCCTAACCCTCACCCTAACCTTAACCTTAACAACCCTAACCCTAACATCCCTAACCCTAAAAAACCTAACCCTAACCTCAACCCTAACCCTAACAACCTTAACCCTAACCCTAACAACCCTAACCCTAATCATAACAGCCCTAACCCTAGAAAACCTAATCCTAACCCTAAGCCTAACATTAAACCTAACCCTAACAACCCTAACCCTAACACTAACCATAACTCTTACCCTTACCCTTACCCTAACCCTTACCTTATCCCTAACCCTAAGAAACTTAACCTTAACCCTAACAACTCTAACCCTAACCTTAACAATAACCCTAACCCTAACACTAACCCTTAACCTTACCCTAACAACCTTAACCCTTAACTTTACCCTTACCCAAACCCTAACCCAACCTATAACCCTAACCCTAATCCTAAAAATAACTCTAACACTAACAACCCATAACTAACCCTAACGTAAACAACCCTAATCCAAACCTTAACCCTAACAACCCTAACCCTAACCCTAACAACCCTGACAAACATAACCCTAACAACCGTAACACTCACCCTAACCCTAAGACCCTTAACCCTAACCTTAACAACTCTAAACCTAAACCTGAAAACCCTAACCCTAACATTAATAGTAACCCTAACAACCCTAAGCCTAACTCTAAGCCTAACACTAAAAACACGAGCCCTAAACCTAACTCTAACCCTAACAACCCTTCAGTACCACTAACCAAACCCTAATCCTAACAACCTTAAACCTAATCCTAACAACACTAACCTTAACCGTAACAACCCTAACCCTAACAAACCTAACCCTATGCCTAACACTAAGCCTAACCATAAACCTAAAAAACCTAACCCTAAGAACCCTAATCACAACTTTAACCCTAACCCTAACCGGTACCCTTACCCTTACCCTTACAATTACCGTTATCCTAATCCTAAAATCCCTATCCCTAAACCTAACAACACTAGCCCTAACCCTAAGCTTAACCTAACCTTAAGAACCCTAACCTTTATACTTACCATTTCCCATACCCTAACCCTAACCTTAATATCCCTAACCCTAACCCTAAACTTAACAATAACCCTAACCCTAACAAATCTATCCCTAACCCTAAAATCCCTAACCTTAACCATAACTGTAACAACCCTAATTCTAACCCTAACAACTCTAACACTAACAAACCTAACCCTAACAACTGCAACAACAACCCTAACCCTAACAACCATAACCTTAACCTTAACAACTCTAACCCTAAACATAACAACCCTAACCCTAAGGCTAACCCTAACCATGACCCTAACAAAACTAACCCTAGCAACACTAACCCTAACCCTAAAAAGCTTAAGCCTAACCCTAACAACCCTAGACCTAACCCAAGGTCTAACTCTAAACCCACCCCTAACCCTAACCCTAACCCTAACAACCCTAACCCTAACAGTAACCCTAAACCTTTCCCTAAATCTAACTGTAACAACCCTAAGCCTAATCTTAACCCTAACAACATTAACCCTAACAACTCTAACCCTAACCCTAACAACCCTAAACCTAATCCTAACAACCATTCCCTAACCCTAACAAACCCAACCCTAACCCTAAGAAATCTAGCCCTAACAACACTAACCCTAAGCCTAACCCTAACCCTAAGCCTAACAATCCTAACCCTAACAACCCTAAACCTAACCCTAAGCATAAGCGTAACCCTTACCCTTACTCTTAGCCTAACCCTAACCCTAAAAACCCTAACCCTAACCCTAACAACCATTCCCTAACCCTAACAAACCCAACCCTAACCCTAACCCTAAGAAACCTAGCCCTAACAACGCTAACCCTAAGCCTAACCCTAACCCTAAGCCTAACAACCCTAACCCTAACAACCCTAACCCTAACAACCCTAAACCTAACCCTAAGCATAAGCGTAACCCTTACCCTTACACTTACCCTAACTCTAACCTTAACAACCCTAACCCTACTCTAACAACCTTAACAACACTAACACTAACCTTGACAACACTAACCCTAATCCACACTAACCCTAACCCTAGACCTAACACAAAAAAACCTAACCCTTACCCTTCCTCTTACCCTAACCCTACCCATAACCACACTAACCCTACCCCTAACCCTAACACTAAGTGAGTTAGTCTGGGTAGACTAGAGGAACAAATTTCAGAGACACGCATATAAGGAAAGTGTTTATATACAAAAGAAATGTGACCCTAAGAAGGCATCCCAATCCAGTCCAGTGCAAAGTCATAAGTCCAATAATAAACCACATGCCCGAAATCAGTCTACAAAGTCTGCTTCCGACTCACGAAGTCACAGGTCAGTGGGTGCAGAATTCTGGCGCTGGCAGGGGTCTCCCCATGGCTCCTCACTTCCAGGGCTCAGGTCCATCAACAGCATGCCACTCCAGCTTCAGAGGTCTGTCTTCATCAGGGTTAAGCTGTGTGATCTCTCCACCGGCTACTCCAGCCTCCCAGGTGCCGTCATTCTGTGTTGCCTGTGATTAATCATCTCTCAAACTAACTCCCAACAACTGGGGAAGATAGCTTCTCATCTTCACAAGGGAAATATCACGAGATTTCCCTGGAGTCTGAGGTGAAATCCATGCCCACATAAAGGCCTCATCGGCTACTCAATGGCTATCTCCAGATTAACAGGTCAGACTCCACCCCTACATTTCAATTACAAAATTATCATAAGCACATGACTGCCACACTAAGCGTAACCTTAACAACCATAAACCTAACCATTACCCTAACAACCCTAACCCTAATGAATACCCTAACAACCCTAACAACCATAACCGTAATAACCCTAACACTAACTCTAACTGTAAAAACCTTAACCCTAACCCTAACAACCCTAAAACTGACCCTTACAACCATAACCCTAACCATAACCCTAACAACACTAACCCTAACAATCCTAAACCTAACAATCCTAAGCCTAACCCTAACCCTAACAGCCCTAACCTTAACCATAACAACCCTAACCCTAACCCTAAACATAACCCTAACCCTAAGCCTAACACTTACCCTAACAACTCTAACACTAACCTTAACAAGCTTAACACTTACCCTAACCATAACACTAACCCTAACCCTAACAAAAATAACCATAACCATAACAACCCCAACCCTAACCCTAACAAACCTAACCTTAACCCAAAACCTAACCCTAACACTAAAACTAACCCTAACAACCCTAATCCTAACTCTAACCCTAACAACCCTAATGCTAACCCTAACAACCCTAACCCTAAACTAAACTAGCATAACCCTAACCCTAACAACCCTAACCCAACCATAACAACTTTAGCCGTAACTGTAACCCTAACCCTGATAACCATAACGCTCACCCTAACAACCCTAACAACTCTAGCAACCCTAACCCTAACAACCTTAACCCTAACCCAATCCAAACACTAAACCTAACAATCCTAACACTAACCATAACCCTAGCAACACTAACCATAACCTTAACAACCCTAATCTTAAACTTTACTCCAACCCTAAGCATAACAACCCTAACCCTAACCCTAAACCTAACCCTAAACCTAATCCTAACCCTAAACCTAATCCTAACAACCCTAACCCTAACAACCTTAAACCTAAAAGCCCTAAATCTAACCTTAATGCTAAACCTTACTCTTTCACTTACCCTTACCATTACACTTTCCCTAACCCTATCCCTAACTGTCACAACCCTAAGCCTAACCATAACAACCCTAACCCTAATGCTAATCCTAACCCTAAACCTAAACCTAACCCTAAAAACCCTAACCCTAACCCTAAAAACACTAACCCAAACCCTAACAACCAGAATCCTAATGCTAACAACCCTAGGGTTGTTAACAACCTAGGGTTACTAACAACCCTAATCCCAACAACCCTAACCTTAACCCTAACAAACCTAAACCCCAACAACCCTAACCTTAACCCTAACAAACCTAAACCTAACTCTAACTCTAACCCTCACAACTCTAAGCCTAACTTTAAAACATAACCCTAACCCTAACCTTAACCCTAACCCTAACAACCCTAACCTAAACTCCAACAACCTTAAATCTAACACTATCACTAACCCTAGGCCTAAACCTAACAACCTTAACTGTAACCCTAACAACCGTAATGCTAAACCTAACAACCCTAAACTTAACACTAACTCTAACCCTAACACTAAACCAAATAACCCTTCCCCTAACCCTAACCCTAACCTAACTACCCTAACCATAACCCGAACCGCCCTAACTCTAACACTAACAACCCTAACCCTAACCTTGACCCTAACAATCCTAACCTTAACATTAACAACCATAACCCTAACCCTTACCCTAACCCTAACAACCCTAACCCTAACTAGCCTAATCCTAACCCTAACTACCCTAACCCTAACCCTAACCAACTTAACCCTAACCTTAACAACCCTAATCCTAACCCTAATAACACTAAGCCTAATCCTATCAACCCTAAACCTAACTCTAACCCTAAGCCTAATCCTAACCTTAACCCTAACCCTAACTCTAATAACCCTAAACCCAACCCTAACCCTAACCCTAATGCTAACCCTAACAATCCTAACCCCAACCCTAACCATAACACACTCAACCTAACCCTAACAACCATATGCCTAACCATAACAAACCTAGCCCTAACCCTAACACGAACAGCCCTTTCCTAACCATAACAAACCTAACCCTAACCCAAACCCTAACCCTAACAAATCTAACCCTAACAAACCTAACTCAAACCCTAACCCAAACAACCCTAACCCTAACAAACCTTCCCTAACCCTAACAAACCTAACCCTAGCAAACCTAACCATAACAACCCTAACCTTAAGCCTAACCCTAACCCTAACAACCCTAACACTAATAAGCTTAACCCTAAACCTAAGCGTGACTGTAACCCTTACCCTTTCACTTACCCTAACCCTAACCTTAAAAACCCTAACCCTAACTGTAACAACAATATCACTAACCTTAACAACACTAACCCAAACCCAACCCTAAAGCTAACCCTGCCCTAACCTTAAGAACCCTAACCCTTACCCTTACTCTTACCCTAACCCTAACCTAACAATTACCCTGACACTAAAAACCCTAACACGATCCTTAACCTTAACAACGCTAAACCTAACCATAACCCTAACAACCCTAACCCTAACCCTCATCCTAACAACACTAACCCTAACAATCATAACTGTAACAATCCTAACAGTAACCCTAACCATATCAACCTTAACCCTAACCCTAACAACCCTAAACCTTACCCTTACAACCATAACCCTAAGCCTAACCCTAACTAACCTAACCCAAACCATAACAATCCTAACCCTAACAACCCTATGCCTAACCCTAACACAAACAACCCTAACCCTAACCCTAACAAGATCTTACCCTAGCCCTAACCCTAACACTAACCCTAACAACTCTAAGCGTAACCCTAAAAAAAAAACTAATCCTAACCCTAAGCCTAACCCTAACCCTACTTTAACAATAACTTTAACAACCGTAACACTTATCCTAACCCTAATAATAGCCCTACCCCCAAAATAATAACCCTAACCCTAACAATCCTAACTCTAACCTTAACAACACTAACCCTAACCCTAACACTAACCCTAAGAAAACTAACCCTAACCCTAACCCTAACAACCCTAATCCTACCCCTAACAACCCTAACCCTAAACCTAACAAACCTAACCATAACCCTACCAACCCTAACCTTGAACTTAACAACCCTAACCCTAAACCTAACAACCTTAACCCTAACCCTAACACTAATCCTAACCCTGACCCTAACCCTGAAAACCCTAACCCTCACCCTAACAACCCTAGCAAATCTAACAACCCTAACCCTAATCCTAACAACCCTAACAATCGTAACCCTAACACCAAACCCAGCAAACCTAACAGTAACCCTAGCCCTAACAACACTAACCATAACCCTCACCCTAAAAATCCTAATCCTAGACTTCACCCGAACCTTAAGAATAACAACCCTAAACCTAAACCTAGCCCTAAACCTAATCCTAACAACCCTAACCCTAACCCTAACAACCCTAACCCTAATCCTAAACCTAACGCTGACCCTTACTCTTACCCTTACCCTATCCCTATCTCTAACCTTCACAACCCTAACCCTAACCCTAATCCTAACCCTAAACCTAAACCTAACCCTTACCCTTATCCTAACCCTAATCCTAACAACCCTAACCTAACACTAACAACCCAAACCCTAACCCTTACCACCCTAACCCTAACTCTAACCCTAACACCAAGAACCCTAACTTTAACCCTAGAAACCCTTACCTAACTCTATTTCTAACCCTAACAACCCTCAGCCTAACCTTAAAACATAACCCAAACTCTAACCCTAACCCTAACCCTAACCACCCTAAACCTAATCTGAACAACCCTACCCCTAAACATAACCCTAATCATAACCCTCACACTAACAACCCTAAAGATGACCGTAAATCTAACAATAACCTTAACCCTAACAACCATAACCCTAAGAATCCTAACACTAAACCTGAAACTAACCGTAACCCTAATCCTCACCTAATCCTTACTCATCACCTTCCCCGTCCCCTAACCCTAACCCTAAACATCACAATGATAACTCTAACCCTACCCCTACCCCTAACAATACTAACCCTTACCCTAATCTTAACCCTAACCCTAAACCTCACCCTAACACCCCTAAACATTGTGCTTACCCTTACACTAACCCTAACGCTAACCATAACAACCTTAGCCCTAACCCTAACAACCCTAACCCTAACCCTGACAACCCTAAACCTAACCCGCCCAACCCTAACAACCGTAACCCTAAACCTTACCCTAACTCTAACCTTAACCTTAGCCCTAACCCTAACAACCCTAACCCTAACCCTAACAACCCTAACCCTAACCCTGACAACCCTAAACCTAACCCGCCCAACCCTAACAACCATAACCCTAAACCTAACCCTAACTCTAACAACCCTAACCTTAACCCTAACACCAACCCTAACCCTAAGCCTAACCCAAATAACCCTAAACCTTACCCTAACAACCCCAACAACCCTAACAACCCTTCCCCTAACCTTAACCCTAACCCTAACACTAACAACACTAACCATAACCCTAACCGCAACAGCGCTAATCCTAACCTTAGCCCTAACACTAAGCATAACAACCCTAACACTAACCCTAACAACCCTAACCCCCAAACTTATCCTAACCTTAACAAACTAAACGCTAACAACCCTAAGCCTAACAACCCTAACCCTAACATTTATTCTTATCCTTACTCTTACCCTGCATCTTACACTTACCCTAACCATAACTGTAACCTTCACAACCCTAACCCTAACCTTAACCCTAATCCTAATCCTAAAGCTTACCCTAACAACCCTAACCCTTACCCTTACCCTCATCCTAACCTTCACAAGCCTAAACCTAACCCTAACAAACCTAACCCTAACACTTACTCTTATCATTAACCTTACCCTGAACCTTACTCTTACCCTAACCATAACCCTAACCATCACAACCCTAAGCCTAATCCTAACCATAAACCTAAACCTGACCTTAACAACCCTAACTCTTACCCTTACCCATTCCCTCACCTCACCCCAACCCTAACCTTCACAAGCCTAAACCTCACCCTAACAAACTTAACCCTAACACTAACCCAAACCCTAACAACACTAACCCTAGCCCTAAGAACCCTAAGCTTAAACCAAACGCTAACCGTAACCATAACAACCCTAACCGTAATGCTTACTCTAACTCTATCAACCCTAAGCTTAACCCTAACAAACCTAACCCTAACCCTAGCCCTAAGACTAATCTTAACCCAAACAACGCTAACACTAACTATAACCGTAACAACCTTAACCCTCACCCTAACAAGCTTAACCCTAACCCTAACACTAACACCAACAAGACTAACCCTAACCATAACAAACTTAACCCTAACCCTAACTACCCTAACCCTAACAATCCTAACCCTAACAAACCTACCCTTACCCAACCCTAACCCTCATCCTAAGTACACTAACCCTAAACCTAACAACCCTAACCCTAACCCTATCAACCCTAACCCCAACCATAACAACACTAACCTTAACCCTAACCTTTTACCTAACTCTAACAAACCTAAACCTTACCTTTACACTTAACCTAACCATAAACCTAACCCTAACAACTCTAACCCTAACCCTAGCAAGCGTAACACTTACCCTAACCCTAACAACCCTAACCTTGACAACCCTAACCCTCACACTAACCCTAACAATCTTAACCCTATCCCTAAATACCCTAACCCTAACCCACACAACACTAACACTAACCCTAACCCTAACAACCCTAACCCTAACAACCCTAACCCTAAGCATAATCCTAACCCTAACCCTAAAAACCCTAACCCGAACCATAACAACCCTAAACCTAACCCTAACAATATTAATCCTAAACCTAACAATCTTATCCCTAAACCAAACCCTAACCCTAACCCTAACAACGCTAACCCTAAAGCTAAATACCCAACCTTAAACCTTACTGTAACCCTAACAACCCTAGCCCTCAACCTAACAACCCTAACCTAAACCCTAATGCTAACAACCCTTACTCTTATGCTAACTGCCCTAACCCTAGCCCTAATCCAAACTACCCTAACCCTAACCCTAACAACCCTAGCCCTATCCCTTACAACCCTAACCCTAACCCTAACCCTAAGCTAACCTTAACCTAACCCTAATAACCCTAACCCTTACCTTACCCTTACCATTACCGTAACCCTAACACTAACATCCCTAACACTAACCCTATCACTAAAAATAACCCTAACGCTAACAGCCCTAGCCCTAACCCAAACAAACTAACTCTAACCATAACCTTAACAGCTCTAAGTCTAACCGTAACCCTAACAAGCCTAATCCTAACAAACCTAGCACAAATTATACTAACACTAACCCAAGTCCTAGAAATCATAAGCTTAACCCTAACAACCCTAACCCTAACCCTTACCCTAACAACCCTAACCCTAAGCCAATCCTAACATCACTAGACCTAATCCTAACAAACAAAACCCTAAACCTAACACTAACCCTAGTCCTAACCCTAACAACACTAACCGTAACCCTAACAGAAAGCCTATCCCTAACCTTAACCCTAATCCTAACCATAATAACCCTAAGCCTAACCCTAACAACCCTAGCATTAATCCTAACCCCAACAACCCTACCCTTAAGCCTAACAACTCTAACACTAACAATAACGCTCACATTAACCCTAACCCTAACATCCATAGCCCTAATCCTAACTCTCACCCTAATCCTAACCCTAACCCAACCAGCCCTAACCCTAAAATCCCTAACCCTAACAATGCTAAACCTAACCCTAACAACCTAACCCTAATGCTAACAACCCTAACCATAATCCTAAACCTAACAACCCTTGCATAACCCTAACAACCCTAACCCTAACAGGAACCCTAACCATAAAAACCTTAACCCTAACCCTAACAACGATATACCTAACCCTTACAATACTAACCCTATCAACCCTAAAACTAAACCTAAACCTAAGCCAAACCATAACCCTAACAACCCTAACCCTAACAACGCTAATTCTAACCATAACCCTAACCCTAACCATAAAAACCCTAAGCCTAACCCTAACAACCCTAACCCTAACCCTAACAACCCTATCCTTAACCCTAACATCCCTAACACTAAACCTAACCTAACAACAAACCTAACACTAACATCCATAAACCTAGCCCTAAACCTGACCCAAACCCCAACCCTAACAACCCTAAACCTAAACCTAAAAGTGTAACTCTAACAAACTTAACCCTAACCCTAACACTAACAACACTATCCCTATCAACCCTAACCCTAAACCTAAACCTAAGCCTAACCCTAACCCTAACAACCCTCACTCTAATAACCCTAACCGTAACCCTAACCCTAATCCTAACCATAACAACCCTAAGCCTAACACTAACAACCCTAAACCTAAGCCTAAGAAGCATAACTCTAACAAACCTAACCCTAATCCTAACCCTAACACTAACAACACTAACCCTATCAACCCAAACCCTAAACCTAAACCTAAGCCTAACTGTAACCCTAACAACCCTAAACCTAACAGCCCTAACCCTAACCCTTACCATAATCTTACCCCTAACCCTAATCCTAACCATAATGCTAACAGCCCTAACCCTCACCCTTACCCTAACCCAAACCTAACAACCCTAATCCCAACTCTAACAAACCTAACCCTAAACCTAACCCTAATGCTAGCAGCCTAACCCCAACCCTAACTATAACCCTAACCCTAACAACCCTATCCTTAACCCTAACAACACTAACACTATGACTAACCTAACAACAAACCTAACCCTAACATCCATAGCCCTAACCCTAACCCTAAACCTAACCCTAGCAACCCTAACCCTAACAACAATACACCCTACAGCCCTAACCCTAACCTTAACTCTAACAAACCTAACCTTAACTCTAACAATAACCCTAACTCAAAAAACCCTAAGCCCATCCATAAGAACGCTAACCCTAACCCTAGCAACCCTATCCTTAACCCTAACAACCCTAACACTAACCCTAACCCTAACACCAAACCTAGCCCTAACATCCATAACCCTAACCCTAACCCTATCCTAACGCTAACCCTAACAACCCTAACCCTAATCCTAACAACCATCACCCTAACAACCCTAACTGTAACCCTGACAACAAAAACCTTAACCCAAAAAATCCAAAGCTTAACCATAACAACCCTAACCCTAACCTTAAGCCTAACCCTAACTATATCCCTAAACCTAACAAACTTAAAGCTAACAACCCAAACCCTAACAATCCTAACTCTAACCCTAACCCTAAGCCAAACCTGAACAACACTAACCCTATCTATAAAAACCTTAACCATAACCCTAACAAGCCTAAACTTAACCCCAACCACCCTAACAACCCTAACCCTAACCCTAAACCTAAGCTTAATCTTAACCCTAAAAATTCTAACCCTAACAACCCTGACACTAAACCTAGCCATAACCCTTACTTTTACTTTTACCCTTACCCTTATCCTTAAACTAACCCTAACTCTAACCCTAACAATGCTAACCCTAAACCTAACAACCCTAACCCAAATCCTAAACCTAACACTACCCATAACCATAACCCTAACAACCCTAAACTTAACCCTAACCCTAACCCTAACAACCATAACCCTAACCCTGACAACCTTAAGACTAACCGTAACTCTAACACTAACCCTAAAACTAACAACCATAACCCGAACCCTAACCTTAACCCAAACCCTAAACCTAACAACCCTAACCCTATTCCTAAACCCTAACCCTAACAACCCAAACCCTAATCCTAACAACACTAAGCCTAACCCTAAAAACCCTAAACCTAACCCTAAGCATAAGCCTAACTTTAACCTTAACCCTAAACCTAAAAACCCTTGCACTAACACTAACAACCCGAATCCTAACACTGACACTAAACCTAACAACCCTAATCCTATCCTAAACCCTAACCCTAACCATAACAAACCTAACCCTAACCCTAACAGCCCTAACCATAAGCCTAACCCTAATCCTAACAACTCTAACACTAACAACCCTCACCATAACAATCCTAACCCTAACCCTTATTCTTACCGTACCCTTACCCTTACACTTACCTTTACCCTAACCCTACCACTAACCTTCACAACTCTAACCCTAACACAAAAACCCTAACTCTAACCCTAATCCTAACCCTAAACCTATAACTAACCCTAAAAACCCTAACCCTTACCATTACCCTTATCGTAACCCGATCCCTAACCCTAACAACCCTAAACCTAACCCTAAAACTAAACCTAACCCTAACAAATCTATACCTAACCTTAACCCTAAGGTCCATCCTAATCCTAAACCTTAAACTAACCTTAACAAACCTAACCCTAACCCTAAGCCCAACCATAACTCTAACCCTAAACCTAACCCTAACAACCCTAACCTTAACAACCCTAACAATAACCCTAACCTTAACCCTAACTCTAACAACCCTAACACTAATATAAACCTAACCCTAAGGCTAACACTAATAACCCTAACCCCAACCCTAATAACCCTATCCCTAATCCTAACCCTAACAACCCTAACCCTAACCAAAACAAACCTTCATTCCCTTACAAACCTAACTCTATCCCTAGCCTTTACAACCGTAACCCTAACACTAGCAACGCTAACCCTAATCCTAACAATCTTAATGCTAACAAACCTAACCCTAACCCCAAGGCTAACCGTAACCCTAAGAAGCCTAACCCTAACAACCCTAAACCAAAACCTAACCATGACCCTTACACTAACCCTAACCCTAACCCTAAAGCAAACAACCCTAACCCTAAACCTAACAACCTTAACCCTAACCCTAACAGCATTAATCCTAACCCTAACCCTAACCTAATCTTAACCTAACCCTAACAAGCCTAACAACACCAACGTCAAACCTAACCCTACCCTAACACTTACCTAACCCTAACAACCCTAACCCTTACCCTTAACCTTACCCTTACCCTAAACCTAATCCTAACACTAACAACCCTAACCCTAACAACCCTAACCTTAACCCTAAAAACACTAACCCATACCCTAACCCTAACCCTAACAACCCTAACCCTAATCCTAACAACCTTAACCCTAACAAACCTAATACTCACCATAATGCTAGACCTAACACTAACCTAACCCTAAGCTTTATCCTTAACCATACCCTTATCCTAAACCTAACACTAAGAACCCTAACCCTAACAACCCTAACCTTAACCCTAAAAACACTAACTCAAATCCTAAAGCTAACCCTAACAACCCTAACCCTAACAATCCTAACCCTAACAATCTTAACCCTAACAAACCTGACACTCACCTTAGCGCTAACTCTAACACTAACCCAACCCTAAGCCTTACCCTAACAACCCAAACCCTAATACTAACCCTAACCCTAACAACTCTAACACAAGCCTAACCATAACCCTAACAACCCTAAACCTAACCTTAACAACACTAAGCCTAACCCTAATCCTAACCCTAAACCTAACCCTAGCAACCTTAATCCTTACCCTTACACTTACCCTAACACTAACCCTACCCATAACAATCCTAACCCTAATCATAACCCTAAGCTAAACCATAACAGCGCTAACCTAACCCTAACCTTAAAAACCCTAACATTTTCCCTAACAAACCTAAACCTAACCTGAAAAACCCAAACCCTAACACACCTAACCCTAAAAACCCTTACCCTAACCCTAACAATCCTTACCCTAACCTTAACAAACCTAATGGTAGCCCTAACCCTAACAACATTAACCCTAGCACTAACAACCCTAACCCTAACAATAAAGCTAACCCTAACAACCCTAACTCTAACCCTAACCACCCTAACACTAACCCTAACCCTAATGCAACCCTAGCCACCCTAACCCTAACACTAACAAACCTAACCCTAACCCTAACCCTAACCCTATTCCTAACAACCCTAACTCTAACCATAACCCTAAGCCAAAACCTAACCATAACCATAACAATCCTAAGCCTAACCCTAACATCCCTAACTCTAACACTAACCCTAACCTTAACAGCCCTATCCTTGACCCTAACAACCCTAACACTAACCCTAATGGTAACATCCATAACCTTAACCCTAAGCCTCACGCTAACCCTAACCCTAAAAACCCTAACGCTTTCCCTAACAACCCTAATTCTAACCCTAACTCTAACCCTAACACAAACAATCCTAACCCGGACCACAACAACCCTAAACCTAACCTTAACAACACTAAGCCTAACCTTAATCCTAATGACACTAACCCTAACCCTAACAACTCTAATCCTATCACTAACAACACTAATCGTAGAGCTAACCCTAATGCTAACTCTAAACCTAATCCTAACAACCCTAACCCAGTTCATCTTTAAAGGCAAAAGCTCATTTATCACTTGTCTAGAACTTAAACAAGTGTGGACAGAAGCAGAAAGCAAAATTAATATTATTCTTTAAAGTTAGTGAGAATTACACAGTACAGCATTGATTATGATGTTGTGGTTAATAAAATAAAAATAATAATATACTGGTTACAACATCAAAAGAAACAATATTATTAATTAAAGTGTTCTTGTCTCTAGAACATAAGACCATTCTAAAAGTAATCTCTAGTGGGACTTTCTGAGATGAGAGGGGGAAGGAGGAACGTCACTCAGCAGTCAACTAGATGGCATATCAGTTGCAAGTGCTAGTCTGTCTCACGTCCATAAGTGCTCATTGTGCATGAAGCAAGATGAGATTATTGACAACCCAACATATTCTCAATTTCTCATTATATATCTTATTGGTCCACTTATGAGGATTTTGATCTTTATATTGGCTATATGAGTTGCTAAAGGCTTCAGTATTTGAGCTTCATCAGCAAATGTTCCAAGTCCATACTTCAGCAAGCAAGGTTTTGTCATTTGCATATTGCAGGTTGTTAAAAATGTTTTTTCTCCTACCCTGGCACTTCATTTCCTTCATAAAATTCCAGTTTCTCAGATTATTTTCTCAAAATATAGATTTAATAAGTATGAGGAGAGGATACAATCCTGTCACATTGGAAAAGAATGGAAAACCCAGAGCACACAGACAACTGATATTTGATAAAAGCCCCAAAAATGTCAAAGGGGGAGAGGATCCCCTCTTCAACAAGTGGTGCTGGGTAAAATGGATATCTACCTGCAAAAAAATGAAGCAAGACCCTTACCTCAATCCATGCACAAGAATGAACACAAGATGGGTCACAGTACTTGAGGGAAAACACAAAATTATTAGGGCCATCAAGAAGGGAATTGGGACAAACGTGATGATGTTGATACCTAGGGTATCAGAGATATGGAAGGAAACAAACACAGAGGAAGCACAAATTGAAAAGTGACATATACTGAAGATAAAACACCTGTGTACATCGAAATAATTCACCAAGAGAGTAATAAGAGAGGTGACAGATTGGGAAAACATCTTTAGCAATGATACATCAGACAAAGGTCTTATTTCTAAAATCTACAATACTCTATTATCTTTCTTTTTTTCTTTTTTTTTACTCTATTATCTTTCAAAGAGAAAAAAAAAATTGACCACTGAGCTGATGGGTAAAGTATCTGAACAAAAATTTTTCAAAAGCAGAAAATGGAATGCTCATTAAATATTTGAGAAAATGTTCCCAATCATTAGCCACCACACAAATGCAAATTAGGACAACAATGAGATAATACCTAACACTCTCAAAGCTAGCCAGAATTCTATCAATTCACAAAATCAGAAAATAACAAGTGCTGTATGGGCTGTGGTGAGATATGAAATTGGTCCACTTGTTGGTGGATCTGGGTATATATACAGTCATTATCAAATTTGATTTGTTGAAATCTAAAAGAGATGGAAATCAAGCAACCAAAGGACCAAGCAATCCCCTATTTGGCATATACTCTGAATAGGTGAGAAACAAAACATAACCAGATATCTGTGCTCTAATGTTTATCAAAGCACAGTTCATAATCACAAGGAGTTAGAAACAACCCAAATTTCCAACAACCAATGAATGGATTTAAAAACTGTAATACAAACAATGAAATAAAAAATAGTGATGAATGTATGAGGCACATTGCTGCATGGGAGGAGGAAATTATGCTACGTGAATTAAGCCAAGGACAAGTAAAACATAAGTCCACTGAGGTAAGCTTAAAATGCATAAGGGGTATAGGGGAAAAACTATTATATACATATATTACTGGGGTAAGGTCAAGGTTGTATGGAAGGGAATGGACACAATCAAGGGACACATATGGCAGTCAACTAAAAGGAAGGGAAAAACAAGGAAAGAGGGGAAAGGGAATAGGTAGCAGGAAAAGAGGACACACCACAAGATATGATTTCCATCACTGACCCATAGTGCTCCTGGGGACAATACTGAAGACACAGTGTAGGAATTGTCCCCAATCTGACCCCACCACTCTGGGGAGAAGCCCTAAGGTTGTGCAATAGAGAGCAGCAATGGGAGAAAAGCAATAAAGTCCCTGAGGAATCTCCAATATCCACGTAGGGTCCAGGGTGTGGCACCCCATCAGGCTTGAGCAGAAAACACTCATAAATGTCAACAAACAGACATGAGACTATTTATAGGGCTTTTCTTTTTCAGTGTTGATTTGTTTTGTTGTTTTTCCTGTTTGTGCTTATTATTGTTTTTCCATGTCCATCAAATAAAGTAGATTGGATAAACAATCCTGAGGAAAAAACAATGGGGCTGATGGTTCTGGGGGCAAAGCTGGAGAGGTTGAGGTGAGGGAAAGGAAGGGAACATGGCCATAAAAGCAGGGACATGGAACAACAAATTATCTAAATTCATGGTGAGAAAAGAAGTCATAGGATACCTGCTGGGATACCTGATGAAATGCAATATAGCCAGGAGGAAATAATGTAAACCAAATGAAAGGTGAAGACCAACGTGGACATGAGGAACGTAAAAGAAATAGAGAAAATAACTAGGAGGTAAAGACCTTTAAGGAGCTCTAAATAAGGGTATGTATTTATCGGCAAGGATAAGGAAATGGATCTATGTGCATATGCATATATATTGAATATTAAGGTAGCAGGTGGACATTGGGTCTTTATTCATGCACTGCCTCAATACAAGAATATTTTGTTCTAACAACCTGCCATTCTTTGATGCTTACCTTCCCAACTTAGCCACTGAAGACAAAAAAGGTCCATAAGCAAATGTGGTGCCAAAAGCTGATGGTAACCCAGCCATCAAAAGATATATCATCTAGGGTCTTAAAGGCTTAAAGATAAACAAGTGGTCCTCTAGCTGAAAAACAACAAAGCCGACATTGTCGAAGTACATGTGACCATGAGGTGTCAATGGGATCAAGTATCAGACATCAAAGACCTGGAACAGAAAAAAAAAACATATCAATGTAAATGAAGGGGAGAGTGGAGTCAAGACCCAAAGTCATCTGTAGACAATTGGATACAGAAGGGTCACAAGATAATGAGCCAGTCAGGGTGTACCGATGAAGCATACTACTCCCCTCTAGTTATTCAATGCTCCCCCCACACTATCATGACCCCAATCTTCCTTATAAATTCAACTAGACAAGAGTGTGTACATGGGTACAGAGAAGAACTGGAAACACAGGGAATCGAGACAGTTAACACCTTCATGATCCATAATGGGAGCAGCAATACCAGGAAGCTAAGAGGAAGGGGGGCGGCAAAGGGGGAACTGAACACAATGCTCTACCAAAAACCACTCCCAGGGGGACAAACAAAAGTGGGTGAAAGGAGACAGCAGCCAGAGTAAATCAGGAAAAGTAATCACTTATAAATTTCACAGGGTTCATGAGGAAAGGAGGGGAGAGACAGTGAGATGAGAAGCTGATACCAAGGGCTCAAGTAGAAAGAAAGTAGTTTGAAAACAATGATGGCAACATATGTACAATGTTCTTGACAAATAGATGTATGTATGGATTATGATAAGTGCTGTAAGAATCTCCAATTAAATGATTTTTTAAAAAATCCTGTCGCCTATTTCCCTGATTTTGCAACATTCCGCATTCCTTTGTTCTGTTTGCAGAGCAACTTCTTGATCCATGGACAGGATCCATGTGAGTAAAAAGGAGTGTTCTATAATGTCCATTCTTCTCAAACCTATCCATACTTTTGTTATCCACCACACAGTTCCTTTGTTGTAGGTAGCTGACATCTATCATGTCCTAACTTCCCAGTGATGTGTATACTGGCAAAATTAAGAATGTCCAAGAAGTGTGGTGGATTGCAGCTGTAATCTGCTCAACCTCAACTGGCTTGCTCATTATTTGGGCCAGAGGGTTTCTCTGAGGTGTCTCAGACTCTCTGGAAACATCTTGGACTTGACACATTTCTGTAGGGACCAGGAGGTTGAAAGCTAAGACCCTCAATGAGAAAAGGACCTCGCCTCAGGGCCAACAGAAAGATAATATCATCCCTTACAGCCAGTCACCTAAAACTTTATCTTTCTACCCACCTAAATTGAAAGAGTAGAAATTTCTGTTTGTGAAAGCCTTATATATGTTGTATTTATTTCTTGTGTAATGAGCATAAGGAGCATAAGACATACAAGTATACTTTTGGGATGAATTGAGTGTATTCTATATTGCATTCAGAAGACATGGATTTAAATGCTCTATTCAATGTAAACAGAACAAGGAGATTTAGATGTACATTTCACTATCTCTTTCACACCTCACTACCTATTCAGGATCTTTGGTATGTTTTGATATCTTACTTCTGTGCAGAGATTCATTGACTGCATCAGCTTGCTGGGATCATAATTCTCAGTAGTGTGGCAGTTTTGTAATTATGTCAATTTTGGTGTATGGGCAAGTAGTGGGCAGGGTGGGTCTATTAATCCATAGTTGAGGGCTTCAAATTCACCAGGTCTCCAGTTAAGAGAGATAAGAAGTCTGCTCCCACAAAGCCATATTGCAGTGTTTATCAAAGTACCTGCCATTTTTCTTGAGGGGAAATGGAATGGTACACATGTACGTGTATGTATTTTATGGGAGAAATATGTGGTTCCTATATGGGCTAGGGTTGAACCAGGCAGCCCCCAGGACTGAGCAGTTCCCTGGACCAGGCAGTCCCTTGCACCCCTTTTGTGTCTTCTTCACCAGAAAAGAGATAAACAGCCTGGTGAACTTTGTAAACCCTTCCTCTGGCATTTCACAGAGGTTATCTTCCCGAAGGGCACAGCTTCTTCACAGAACTTATCTCTCAGGGCTGAGTCTGTACAGTCTCTTCCCTCAGTGTTCCAGGAGGCGAATATGTGTTCTCACAAATCATATCCTGACTCAGACCCTGCAACTGCAACATCAGAAAGCCTCATGCCCTTATTAGTACATACATCTCTGGCTCAAGCCCTATGTCCCACCGCCACAATACTGGGTGTGGCTTCCCTGGTCTAACTCTAGGGCCAAGAATCCGCCCAGGAGTTCAAAGTGCTTCTGTCTCTCTCTCTCTCTGCTGTCCCTTCTCTTCCCCAAACTCCTTCACTACTGCCAATAAAGCATATCTTCTATATCCCTGAGCGCTGTCTCGTTCCTGCAGCTCCATCTCTACCTCTCATCTTCCCATAAGGAAACAGAATCTTAGAAACACAAAAGGCAGTTCTGCCCTGTCCTAAATAGTTAGTATTCATCTCCTCTGACAAGAGGCAGTGAGCTTTTAAAAAATACTTTATTCTGGGGCTGAGCCCCGGTGGCGCAGTGGTTGTGCGCGGAACTGCGGCCCACTGGGATGGAGGTTCGATTCCAACAGTGGGGCTGGGCCTCCTACTCCCACCACCAGAGGGCAGTGATGCCACCCCCCCCCAAAAAAAAAAACAAAAAAAATACTTTATTCTGGATTATGGGTAATTTCCAGCAAGGATGTGGGTAATTTTTGTTTTCTTGAGAAGGGGTCATACAATGGGACCAATAAGTTTGGGTGCACATGATTGACAGCACTGAGGGAACTAGGAAGCATTTCTAATCTGTCCATAGATTGGCTATGAGAGGGAATGGACAGAGTTACTGGGGTTGGTTTATTTTATGCTTATAATATAATGTGGCCTCAGAAAATGGATCAGTGTGATGGAATCATGTATGAAGAAACTTGGTGGTAAAAGAATTCAGCCTGTGTTAGTAATTAGCCATTCATAATGTTCCAGAGCCAGACATGACTGGATTTTCCTAAGGTGTTGCTCCACAACCTCTCATCTCTGAAGATATTATAGAGAATGGAGAAACGAGAAGCAGGAACTTCCTACAGCAAGAAAGATCTGGATCAGAGTTCTTCCATAGACTAGCTGTCCCAACCCTGTGAACCTCCTACATCCAAGGTAATGTTGAAGTTCACATGCACAGTGCTGTCTAGGGCAGGGTAATCCGACAGATGTTATGTTGTAAGCAGACAAGAACCTTGCCCAGACGCAACAGAATAATAGTGCTTTATCTTATGACTGATAGGATTATGTAACATAAGACACGTAATTCGATCCTCCTAATCTAGAAGAAAGAAAAATTTGAACAGAAACCCCCCAAATTAATTATACTTCCTTCAGAAACACACTTAAGAGCTAATAAAATATGCTGGAATCTTCTCCAGAGATCGATACTCTAAACACATCTGGTTTGATGAAGTAGTTGTTACTGAAGTATAGAGAGATGGAGCTGTGGTGCTTAGGTATTGGGGTGCCAATCACAAGGTCAACACTCAGGGGAGATATAGGAATGATTTACAATGTTGTTATGGTTTGAGAGCCCAAATAAGATCACCAACCCAAGTTCTGCAGAACAACAGACAGTTTATTATAACATATAATATATAACAGACAGATTCAAATCTGGGCTACAGCCTTTATTTGGACTGCAGCCCCGAGCATACAAAACTTACACCTTTTATAGGATGAAAGGGAAGGGGGGAGTAAAAGAGGGTCTGGCTAAGGAGGTGATCTCAACTACAAAGGTTTCTGAGTACATTTTAGGGAGGAGGAAGTTTAAACTAAAAGAACATTCCTGGGTGGGTGAACACACAATTGAAAAATTTTTCATAGCTGACAAGCGTACAAGCAAAGCAAACAGTTTAAACATTTCTTAAAGCCTACAAAATGGCTACTCTCTGGTTCACTTAAGCAGGCTGCTACATGATGCAGAGTTACATGGTTGCGTGAGCGAGAATTAACAGGTTATATACAGAAAAGGGTCAGGTCACAGACGTTACTCTCTGTTCCTTAGTAATCTCTGCTTGTTAGGTTCAACAAGACCTTTGTGATTGGCCCTTTTCTTGGGCACAGCCATCTGGCAGTTAATTTTTGACTAGTGCAAGAAGACTATAGCTTTCTGTACTTTTCCATTACTGGCTAAGGCACAAAACGGCGGTCTACCTGGAAAATGGCATTGCTTTTGCTATGCCTTAGGTTCGACCATAACATGCTCCAATCCTTTTGGGACTGAATTGAATCGTTGATTCAGCCTCAATGTCTTCCATGGCTAAATTCTGGTAGTGAGTTTTCACAACTATAACTTTGACATCCTTTATTTTAGCCTGGATTATATTTAGGAGAGCCTTTAGCAGATAGGGTCCTACAGTAATGGTCAGTATTAAAAACACAGCAGGTCCTGCTATGGAGGTAAGCAGGGTGGTGAGCCATGGAGACCCAGTAAATATTCTCTGGTACCAGTTTTGTTGGGTGGTTAGTGCTTCTTCCCCGTCCTTGGTTTTTTCCAGAGCTGACTCATATTTTTTTTTAACTATACCTGAATGATTAGCATAGAAGCAACATGTTTCACCTAAAGTACACACAGTCCCCCTTGCTTAAGGAATAAAATTTAGCCCCCTCCTGTTCTGTAAGACAACCTCAGCTAAGGAGCTGAGGGAGTTTTCTAGAGCAGTAACTGAGTTTTCTAAGGACTTGAGGTCTGCATTAATTTTCTGGCTGAGTTTTACAAAATTTTTATTTCCTTTAACCAATGCGGCACTGCCCACTGTGGCTGAGTCAGCAATGCCAAGGCTGAGTAGACTAGGCATTAGGATGGGGGCGGCACACTTTGAGTGAAACGAGTTTAGTTTTAGATGTTTATGCCCTCCATCTCCAGAGTTAGTACACCTGTGGGATGATGTGGGTGAGGATGCACAGGTGGGGGGGATCTTGCCTTAGGAAGGGAGGGTGCACACAGGGAGTAATACCATTTGTGCAGGCCCACCACGTTCCTGCGGGTACTTTTAGCCACACCATGTCCTCAGCAATGCCATCAGGGAGGATGAGAGTTTCTGTACAAGTGTCTTGATACACGGATGTATCCCATAGAAAGTTGCTGGGAGCGAGGCAAAGCCCTTATCCAGTTATGTCTTTGAGAGTTAGCTTGGGCTCGCTCCCCCACGGGCATGGGTACTCACTAGTGCCTGCTGCCAGTGTCGGTGTCAGGGTGACGTTTTGGATGTCTGTTTTGTTGTTTTTATTTGTTGTGATTTTTACATAGAATGGGGGCTCGGGGTTCAGACACAACCAACAGTTACTAGTCAGGTTAGGATTAGTTTGGTTCAAAAACCCGAACATGACAGAGTTTTTAGGGTATCCTTGTTTCTATTTAAGCTTGCTATTTGCTGTTTTGGGGGGGACCTTAGCTTAGGTCCATTTCCTGGGATTTCAGTTGGACCGGCTGGACCAGCAGTTACTGGTGCGGCTAACACAGGAACCCCTCCGAGGGGTCCGGTAGGTCTACGGGGGGCTTATATGACCTCTTTCTGTATTGTGAACTTCACTCCTGGATTATAAACTGTAGCCCAGAGTCTTAATCCCCAAGTTTTCCCTCCAACACACTGAGAGTCCTGGTCTCTCTTGATTGTGATTATGACAGGGTTACAACCTCCCATTTGGCAACTTTCTCCCAGGGCTCCCCGATGTATAGAAATGAACTTATCCTTTTTGTCTTTACTAAGCCACCCTGCCGCTGTCTCACAGCCCCAAGCTTTGCAGTAGAACTCTTTGTAACCACCACAATGTGGGGGCCCTCCACGTGGGCACAGAGAAATGCTAAGAGTAGACAGGCTTTTTTCTGCTGCTTTGTTCCTGCATCTGAACCCTCTCTTAGCTGCGAGTCCATCAGATTCTGGGTCTCTGGATGAGACAACTCCCTCTGGCAGCACCCTGACCGTTCCCCATGTGCGGCCGAAAAGGCAGCAGAGATCAAAAGAGAATGTGGGGAGACCCTGAACTGTGCAGTTGACCACAGCTTCTACAGGGGAGCCATTGCGTGTGCGGCTGAGCATCCATTTGTTGTAATCTGGTTGATGTGGGTTTTTTCCTCCCGCCACAATGGCCATTCCTGTAATACAAAAAACTAGGAACAAATAAATTTTAATTTTAAGGAGTCCTTCCCAGGTTGAGGGTCTAGTCTCCATGTCTTTTTCTCAGCTTCAGTTGCCTTTTTCAGTCGAGTGTGGTGAATCCAATGCTGCTTCCCTGCGACCTTGGCTGCTGTAGGTATACTGAGGACAACAGTGTAGGGTCCTTCCCACTGTGGCTCCAGCTGGTCAGGGCTGAGCTTCTTTACCCAGGCCAGGTTACCAGGACTGAAGAGAGACTTTCTGTTTTCAGTTTTTGACTGGCTGGAGGCCACAGCAGACCTGGCACTGTCGTGGACGGACTGAATTGCCTGTAAAGACTTGATAAAGGTTTGCAATTTAAAAGAGCTTAGCTGTTTTTCTCCCAACTTAGGAATAAGCTGGGGAGGGAACCCATACATAACTTCAAAGGGTGTAAAACCTTGCTTTTCAGGAGTACATCTAGCATGTAGCAATGCAAAGGGGAGAAAACTTACCCAATTACCACCAGTTTCTAACTTTAGCTTAGTTAGAACTTCCTTAATGGTTCTGTTCATTCTTTCTACCTGTCCTGAACTTTGTGGCTTATAACTACAATGCAATTTCCAATTAATTTTAAGTGCCCGCGCAAGCAATTGAGTAACCTGGGCGGTGAACGCCAGGCCATTGTCAGACCCCAAAAAGAGTGGGAGGCCAAATCTAGGAATAATATCACAAATTAAATGTTTAACTACTACCTGGGCAGTCTCTTTCCTCGTAGGAAAAGCTTCTGGCCATCCAGAGAAAGTGTCCACAAAAAACAAGCAAATATTTGTAGTAGCCCCAGCACAGGGGAGCTCAGTAAAGTCTACTTCCCAGTGCTCTCCTGGCATTCTGCCGCGGAACCTGTTTCCTGGTTGTGAAGCTGTTACCGGGTTAGCATATTGGGTGACTTTAGAATTAGAAAGCTACCGGTCTGGTGGGGAGCGCAGGAGCTGTTCCACGTTGTGGGGCGCTGTGACAGTGAGGTTTTGTCCAAAGGTGAGTTTCGATGCTTCTTTTACTAGTAGAGCAGTGGCTGCGATGGCTCTCAAGCAGTTTGGCCACCTGACAGTGACCGGATTCAGTTTTTTTGATAAGTATGCTACTGGCCTTTTCCATGGACCCAGAGCTTGAGTCAGAACTCCCTTTGCTACTCCGTTGTTTCCTGCTACAAACAGAGAAAATGGGTTTTCAAGACGAGGGAGAGATAAGGCCGGTGCACTTACCAGTGCAGTCTTCAGTTGTTGGAATGTCTTTTCCTTCAGCTCTGTCGATTTGAGCTCCTGTTTTGTTCCTCCAGTGGCAGCACTCAGGGGCTTTGCTAGCTCTGCAAAGCCCAAGATCCACAATCTGCAATACCCCACTGCTCCCAAGAATTCCCGTACTTGCCTTTTAGGGGTTGGGGTGGGTATAGACAGAATGGCTTGAATTCTGCTCTCAGACAGGGTTTTTTCTTCTTTTTCGAGATGATAACCCAAGTAAGTAACCACAGTTGTGCAAAGTTGAGCCTTCTTTGCAGATATCCTAGGGTATTTAAGGTCTGCAACAGACTTTTCGTCGCTTGCTGACAGTCTCCCTCTGTGGCTGCTGCCAGTAAGATATCATCAACATACTGGAGCAGAGTGATATGCGGGTGGTCTAGTCTGAACCCTTGGAGGTCTTGACTGAAGGCCTCATCAAAGAGGGTAGGTGAATTTTTTAAACCCCTGGGGGAGTCCAGGTGAGTTGTCTGCTTTCCCCTTTTTCAGGGTCAGTCCACTCAAAAGCAAACAGCCTTTGACTCTCTTTAGTCAGTGGTAGGCAAAAGAAAGCTTCCTTTAAGTCCAGGACAGAATACCACTGTTGGTCTGGTTTTAAAAGGCCGAGAAGAGTATAAGGGTTAGGCACAGTTGGGTGAATAGTTTCCACTCTTTTGTTTACCTCCCTTAAGTCCTGGACCAGTCTATAGTGCCCTGTTTGTGCCTTCTGGACAGGCAAGAGAGTTTTCCACGCAGATTGGCATGGGACCAAAATTTTAGCATCCTGAAGCCTGCAGATGTTTTGCAATTACTGCCCGGGCTTCCCCACTAATGGGGTATTGTCTTACCTGAATTGGAGTGGCTGAGCTGAGGAGCTGCACAACAATTGGGGGGTGGTGGTGGGCCAGTCTAGGTGGGTTGGTTTCAGCCCAGACGCTTGGGATTTCTTCCTTTCATCTGTTTAAGAGGCTTGTTGATGAACTTGCTTCCCCTGCAGCAGGAGACTCTTTGAACAGGAGATACTCCTCCTCTGCAGGAAAAGAAACTAAGAGCTTCCCTTTTCCCATTGTTACCTGAGTTCCACCTTCAAGGAAGGAGATGGTAGCTTGGAGTTTTTGAAGAAGGTCCCGGCCAGTTCCACTTGGACCTCCTTTGTTCTGTAGCCAACAAAATTTTGGCCACCTTTTGGATAAGACCCCGTGTAGCCTCAGCAGGATTCTCACGGTTTTCAAAGACTTTTTGGGCCACTGCCAACAATTCAGAAAGAGACTTGCCTTCAAATCCTTTTAGCTTTTGTAACTTTTTTTCTAATATCTGGGGCCGACTGGGCTACAAACTGTACAACTATTGCTGCCTGACTTGCTTGGGCATTGGGGTCTATAGGGGTATAAACCCTATAGGCCTCTTGCAGCCTTTCTAGGAATGCTGCAGGGCTTTCACCCGGTCCCTGTCTCACCTCAGTAACCTTGGAAAGGTTAGTAGGTTTTCTAGCAGCTCCCTTTAATCCCTTTAACAGAACAAGGCGTTATCGGGTGAGGCTCCTATCCCCAGACATGGTATTTGTATCTCATTCGGGTCGTGCTAAAGGGAAAGTTTCTTCTACAAGCACGGGGTCGGAGGTAGGGTTCCCCTTCCCCGTCCAGAACATTTTTCTAGTTTTCACCTTAATACATTCCCTTTCTTCTGCAGTAAAAAGGGTGCCAAGCAGCTGTTGGCAATCATCCCAAGTGGGCTGATGGGTATAAAAGACTGACTCTAAGAGAGCTACCAAACCTTGAGGATCACTACTAAAGGGGGGGGGGAGGGTGTTTGATTTTTCCAATTACACAGGTCAGAGGTAGTGAAGGGAACATAAGTTCGTAGGTGATGTCCATGGCCGCTTGGGTCCCCCACTTCACGGAGGGGAAGCTGAGCTACTGGGCGGACCTCAGAGAAAAGAGTACCAGAACGAGTATGGGGTGGACTTGAGGAGCCCCTCCTAAATCCTCCCCCTTATTACACCTTAAAAAAGAAGGAAGTTCAGGAGGGAGAAGCCCCCAGCCCCTCAGGAGAAGATCTCACAAGTCTGAGGGGCTGGGGGCTTCTCCCTCCTGAACTTCCTTCTTTTTTAAGGTGTAATAAGGGGGAGGATTTAGGAGGGGCTCCTCAAGAGGAGCATCCAACACAGGGGGTGCACTGGAAGCCAGGGGTTTACTAGATTTCCCAGCGGGGGTCTTAAGCACGAGCAGGCTTTTAGGGGGTTTAATACCAGACTTCAGAGGGGGAAATCCACAAGCCTTTAACCACTAAGGAAAATCATAAACAATGTCAATCCAAACATCAGTATAAGGTATCTGGTCAGGGTGCCCAGGATTACTGTAACAGACTCTTTTTACCCGTGAACACAAGGTTACATCAAGCGAGGCTTCGGGGGGTCAAGTACCATCAAAAGTTGGCTATTCTAATTCACAAAACTTTCGCAAGTTAAAGGCATTTAAGGACACACCATAACCTTCCCTCCTAGCCTTGATATCTGAAGTTTTTCATTAAACATTCAAGAACAGTAGACTGACAATTTTAGAGACTTTTTGATGGATGCCAACAGGGAGTGACAATGTGGCCTCTAAATACACTGTAATAAGGGAAAAATTAGGCAGATACAAATATAAACAAAACCTAGGCTTACTTTCTGTACTACAGTCCACATTGCTGGGGCTACTGTTCCGAGTACCACAGCCAAAATAAACACCACAAAGAAAACTATTAGGAAACCAGGACCCAGACACTAGACAAAGGGCCACATGAACAGACTGACAAAAACACACACAGAGACACACTTGGCCGGCCAGCGATCACACAGTTTAAAACCAGTATAACAGAACCAGGACCGCAGCATTCGTCAGTGCTTTGGTTTTGGTCCAGAGAATATAATGGCATCCCGTCTCCTCTGGACCACCAAGACTACTCTCCAGAACAGATATTTTCAGAAAACCAGGCCTGACTTACCGGCGCTATGCAGGTGCAGATACAGGTACTGAGCTCAGTTCACCAGGAAGGGTCGATGAAGGAGGGCGATCTCGCTGGGGCCTCCAAATGTTACGGTTCGAGAGCCCAAATAAGATCACCGACCCAAGTTCTGCAGACAGTTTATTATAACATATAACATATAACAGACAGATTCGAATCTGGGGTACAGCCTTTATTTGGACTGCAGCCCCGAGCATACAAAACTTACACCTTTTATAGGATGAAAGGGGAGGGGGGAGTAAAAGAGGGTCTGGCTAAGGAGGTGATCTCAACTACAAAGGTTTCTGAGTACATTTTAGGGAGGAGGAAGTTTAAACTAAAAGAACATTCCTGGGTGGGTGAACACACAATTGAAAATTTTTTCATAGCTGACAAGCGTACAAGCAAAGCAAGCAGTTTAAACATTTCTTAAAGCCTACAAAATGGCTACTCTCTGGTTCACTTAAGCAGGCTGCT